>JACGAQ010001527.1:0-57730 GCA_014119065.1 Orius insidiosus
CCCTCCCTTATATTCTCTCCTTTATACTTCCCCACCTATATATTTCCCCCTCCTTTATACTTACCCGTCCGTTATACTACCCTCCTTGATACATCCCTCTCCTATATTGTTCCTTCTCTGTAAGGAAGTTTCCGTCGGGGCCAGCTCGAGACTAGTACTTCTTCTTGTCTAACCGATACAGGTTTTTACAATGGAGGGAAGGGAGTGCAGGTCCCAGGTGGGGGCTTTCGCCATAATGCCATGGCCCTTTCAAGGGCCAACTACCCTTGGGAGTTGGTCAAACAATGGAAACTGCTGGACTAGGATTAGAACTCGAGGGGTCACCCATCCACATTCTAACCCAAGCCGGCGTTGCTTAACTTCGGTGATCTTATGGGAACCGGTGTTTCAAAAAAATTTTGTGAAGTTTAATTTTATCAACCAATAAATAAATTGAAAAACTATTGTACCACAATTGTCACCGACTAAAAGTACGTCCGGCTTAGTCTGGAAGACCCTTGCCGTGTTGCTCCGCTTTTTTTTTTTTTTTTTTTTTTTTTTTTTTTTTTTTTTTTTTTTTTTTTTTTTTTTTTTTTTTTTTTTTTTTTACGAGGGCGTCTTCAACTACTCAGGTTATTTCACCCTCGCGTCAGTGGTGTTTTCCGTCGGAAAAGTTCATTTAGGTACATTGGGTTCAATTTGGGGACCGCCCGCTTTGAACCCTGGACCCCATTGATGAACGCCGTATCGCAATGTTTGGGATTAACGCCTTAACACGCGCGGCCACCGCGACGCCTTTGTGTTGCTCCGCTGGCTTCAAAAAATACAGCTTGGAAATCCACAGGTCTAAGCTCTTTACGGATTTTCAAAAGGCTATTGAGCAGTACTCTTTTGGGAAAAATAAATAAATAAAAATCAAGGGGGAAGGGAGATAGATACTACTATACATCAATCAATTTTCGACTGTTAATTTATTTCCTGAAAATACTTTGTTTAATTATAGCTCATTCAAATGATTGTTTGCACTATTTCAGGCACAGGAATGCCTCAACAAGTTCTGTTACTTCATCGGCTCCTCCTATCCATCTGTATCTTTGGTCAGACAACTCTGTATACGGTGAGTAAAGAACGGCATTATCAATAGCAGTAAAATTCTTTAGTGTCAAAAGTTGCGAATCGTTGTACGCTCTATTTATGCTTCACTCCTGTAAGATGTGTACTATAAAAGGGTTAAGAGGTGAGTGTTAAAAGCGTCTTCAGTGTTCCTTAACGAAGTTATAATTATGTAGCTCGGCAGATCAGTTTCCTCGGATCGTTACTTTCAATTTGCTTTTTTGCTTTATTGCTAATTGAAAGAAATCTTATCAAGTAATTACGATGTACTTAAGAAGTTAGACAAAAACAATTTTCTTTCAAAATTTAATAGAAATTTTTCCTCAGAAAGTTTGCTTTTTTTGTATATTGTTCTCGATCAGACAATGAACATTATCTTCGTATTGTATAAGTTCTTCATTTTAGGAGAAAAGATCCCTAATTAAAAATAACCGCTTTATGAAGTTCGTAGGAAGTCGTAAATTGGTTTCTCATTACTACATCGATTTCAACTGCCAGGAGTTATCGTGTCGTTAATCTCCATCATCCCTCCGCCCTCCAACTCCCCCGCTGTCTTCGCTGTACTAAAGTGCAGCTGTTTTTAGATCACCCTTCAATCGACATAACATCGCAAAATATTCTTCTTGAATTATTTCACCCTGAAACTCGTCTGTTGAAAAGTTAAGTGGGGAATCTTTTTTTTAATTTCAGGGTCTAGATAAGAGACAAACGAATTCGGGTTATGTTCCAGATGTGCTAGACGTCTCGTTTTTGTCCAAAGGTATCAAAAATGAAAAACAAATTAAAAAGATTCCCGTAGCATTCGATTAATTAATTAAAACTAGTGAATATTTGACTGAATTTGATTCCCCCTCAGTCAAGGTTACCTGAAAAAAAAGTGGTCGATATTGTGTTTCATTATGTCCTATCTCAGTTTCGAACAGTTTCTTATTCTTGTATAAAAACACTAATTATTTATTTAAAAAAATGTTTACACTATAAATTTTTTTCAACTTCCCTAATAAAAACTTGGTTTGATTAACTTATAAAAACTATGAATAACTTAAAACACGATTTTCTTGTTTTTCTTATTATTAAATTACTCGTGCTATTATTTCTGGAATGGGGTTTCTGTATTTTTAGTAGGTGCAATATTTTGTTCTATCTCGGCTACTAAAAATGAATACGGAACCTACGAAAAAACCTTGAAACACGCCCCATTTTTTGCGGTTGAAAATCGACGCATTTGTTTGCTAATAACCACCTGTGTGATATAGTTGATTGCCCAAACAATGATAAAGAACTATTGGGTAATAAAATATTAATCCGATCGATCAACTTGTCGCCTTCACTTTTGAATTTTATTCAGTGTCGGGAGCGAAGCCTTTTTTCCCGGCGGTTTTTTCGAAGTCTGGCCATTGCACCTTCTCTTTCGTTTGCGGTTAACCTAGACAACTGACAGGAGCCGAACGATGTACATGAGAGGTTACTTTTTATCATCGTAATATTTACGATTTTTGGAAAATGAATAGAAAACTTTATTTTTGTTATTTATTTATTTTTAGAGTGTCCGAGTCAAGGAAGTAGTTAAAACATGAAGTTAAGTCACGTGCAATCAATATTAGCACTTAAAACTGATTGAAGGTTAAGCTAATTACAGTGAGCTGAGGTTGGTTTTTTAAACTAATAATTACGTTAGCTATAATTAAAACTCACCGTACATTAAATGAAAAACTACACTACTCAACGACATTAAAGGACCGTTAATCGCTGCCCTCAAATTTCGCTCATTTTACAATGAAGATTCAATGTGATGTCCTTTTTTAAAAAATTTAAACATACTGGGCCATTTGAAAAATTTTGTATGCTTTTTTCCAGAGAGCGAGGTGATGAAGTGAGGGGGTGCGATGGTGGAACGGGAGGCCCGGTGCCTGGCTTTGGAGCAAGCCTATGTCCATGAAGTCTACCATCAGATGGGAGGGGGGGACCAAAGGCAGCACCCTCCATGGCCCCGAGTCACTCAGTTCCTCAATCAACTGGAGCCCGGATCATTGGTCTGTGATGTGGGTAAGTTGTCTCATTTCAACTTTTTTTATTTATTATCATTAATCATTTATTTTTAGGATGTGGAAATGGAAAGTACCTCAGTGTTAACCCATCGGTTTTTAAAATCGGGGGCGATAGGTGCAGCAGATTAGCAGAACATGCCCGAGAGGATCAAAATGAAGTAAATATCAAAGAATTCATTACTTCAATCTATTAATTTTTTTAAAGGTTTTGGTCTGTGATAATCTTGCCTTACCCTTTCGGGATGAAAGTTTTGACGCTGTTTTATCTATAGCAGTTGTACACCATTTCGCAACGACTGAACGACGAATAGGTGCTATAAAAGAGCTAGCTCGTGTACTAAGAATTGGAGGAAGACTTGTTATAACCGTGTGGGCAATGGAGCAAAGACATAGGAAGGTATTATCTCTATGAACACTGAAAAACTTCACAAAATCTTTCTTAAAACCTGGCATTTTGTGGTCTTTTACCTCCTTAGCGACATTTTCTTCTTAAAACAATATTTTATCAATTTTCAGTTTGAATCTCAAGACGTGTTAGTTCCTTGGCATCGCCCGAAGACGTTAAGTACACCTTCCCTTGAACTAACGCCGACAACTACGACAAGCGAAGAAGATTCTCACCACCATCTTTATGCTGCTTGTATGCACACGTCTGACAGTGATTCGTGTCCATCTGCAAGGTAAATTCTCTCTTAATCCACATCTTAGCTTATTATTTTTTTTTTTTCAAGGGGCTCTGGAGCCAGGCAAAGGGGTAAATGTAAGCATAAAGAAGTCGTACCTTCACCGAGCAGTTCATCATTGTCCAGCCCAAATGAAAGCTGTTACAGTTTTGTCCGAAGAGCTTTAAAAGTGAGTTTTCTCTTTCATTAATACCATTGGATGTTTGTTACAGGCTTTCTGCTTTCATGATTAGACCATTAATTTCAAGAGAATACCACACATCAATATACTTTTTTTTTTCTTTTTTGTCTGAAGGGTTGCTGTTTTTATTTTAAAATAATTGAATAAAGTTGAGGAAGGAAACGACTTTTGTTTATTTTATAGGATGCAGGTGCTAAGCATGGCTCTTCTTATTCGACAAGGCCCGAGAGAACTCACCCGACTGCGCCCCCTTTTTTGCTTGGCCTTATTTTAAAATTTCTGTTATCATTATCTCAGGTATTCTAAAGGATCGGGTCTAAAACTGAGCATGTTGATGTTTCAAAATTTAGCTCTTACCATTCTTTCATATTATTTGTGGCTGCTGTATAGATCTATTTCATTTGCGGGAAAAATAAACACTTTCAAATTTTAATAAGGCGTCGTAGAAAAAATTAAAAATATTTAAATAGTTTAGTTAACGGGTTAATTTAGATTTTTCTCTAGCTGTATCATTTATTTTATCACCTTCAGTTAATTTGATTGTAGTGATAGATACATCCCAGAGATGGCGGCTGAGTGGAAGAATTTCTGAGAATTTAGGTATTCTTCTACACCCAAAAATTTTAATTTTACACCTGAAAATACACCATTGGACGGTGTATAACAATTTTAGTATTCCCCTCTCTCCGCCCCTATTTATTTATTTTTTATTAATTTTTTCTTGTTTTTTTGTAAATCAGCATGTGATTTTTTGACCAAAATTGGTTAAGTCAACTTGAAATTTCTATTAAACCTGTAATTCAGAAGCTTTTAGAACTTGCTGATAATTGTTATTACCAATTAACAACAACAAGAGTGCTTAGGCCTGAATCTAGAGCATTTCGCAATACTCTCCTTTCATTTTTGGTTTTGGTGCAAGATCTAGACATTCTAGACTGAGGCAAACCTTATTAAGTGTAACTTAGGTTGATTTAATTATATTTTTTACGTATTTGAAAACTGTTTTTACCAGGATTTTTTTGGAATTTTCTTATTACATGTTTTTGAATTGTTGGAAACCATTGAATTTTCTGTAAAATGATTGTTTCAGAAACTTGCTGGTGTGAAGAGGAGTGGATCAGCGAGGAGTAGGCCTTGGTTTCTTGAGTCGTGGACATCTTGTGCTTCAAAGGAGCCACCCCCTCGGCGATACGATCCTGATGGTTGTGAGGACATTCAAGATTTGCCGATTGAGCTCAGAAGACTGGAAGATGACCAAGATACAATCATCGTCAAAAAGCAGATTTTCGTTTGCCCGAATCAAGGAGTGGACTCGACATTGAATCACAAATCGAAAAGTCTGACTGATATAATAGTCACAGATCAAAAATCAATGGTCCGATCGCAATCGAGTGTTCCAAGCCTAGAAATTCATGACTCTAAAAACAGCGACGCTGAATCAACTTCTCCCAACAAACCCAAATTAGTTAAACAGAAGAAATCTGTTTGCGAAGAGGATGTCGAAAGTGAAGAAAGAGATAAAGCGATGGACATGAAAGATCTTGTCAAGTCATTGCCTGAGTTTAAAATCTCAGGTTTCGGTATCAACCGTAGAGGAAATGTTTTTAAACAGAGTTCTATGAATGAAGAACTGATGTCAACTGAGCGGTTAAGAGAGAAAGAAAAAGTACGACAGAATATCCAAAAGCAAGCGTCCCTAAACGAGGAATTGATTTACAATAGAAATAATAAAACTTTTGACTCATTAAAAGACACATTATTTTCAACATCTACAGCCAAAAGGTTTCAACTATTAAAAAACGGTTTGACAAATAAAATAAAAAGTTCTACTACGGGTATAGAGAAAGTTGCAGGTGCTTCGATAAAAAATGGTTTCGTTCGTATTCTTCAGGGATGGACAAGTGGCGATACAGGGCTTCCAACTCAACCGACTCCTCCTCCACAACAAACCGAATTTAAAGCTTTTATTGGAAAAGAAAGAGCAGCCTGGAGAAAGAAGGCATTCAAGAGAAGACGGATCCGACTCCTCAAAAGACAGCAGCTTACAAAGCGACACAAGCGTTGATTCCGAAGATAGTTTTGCATCTGTGATTTTTGTCCCGAAATCTGACACTTTAGAGCAACATTCGACTAATACATCACCGACTTTACAATCGAATCCGGCTTCGCCACAGCCGACCTCGCCAAAAATCAAATTTCCACCTCCCGTCTCGCCCAAAATGAAAACCCATCACAAATCCCTTTCGGTCTCCCATCTCACCCATCCTCTCCAAAAATCAAACATCCTGTACAACTTATGAGCTCATCGACGACGCCGACTTCACCAAAAATTAAGTATTTTCCACAGCCTTCATCTCCGCGACCATATCAAACAACATTCTTGACCTCCCCTACAGCGAGAAATTCGTTCAAAATTCTAGCTTCGTCAAACAGCGGAGGATTAACTAAACCATTGACATCAAAAACCATTGGCAGCTACAACATACCCCAAGTTGGCCCACCTTCCCCAACTGATATCACGACATTCGAAACAAGCCCTTCGATCCCTTCCAAACCCCTATTTATTTCATCTACTATAAAAGAAATTCCAACTTTATCGATGACTCAAGAGAAAAAGGAAAATGTCTCACTACCATCTCTTTCTCCAGGAATATCTCCAACCGCACATAAAAAACCATTGGCGGCTGTCAAAGTTGGCCCGATTCCAACGCCTGACCTCAAAAAGGTTGAAGAGCCTTCTGCACCACGAAAAGAATCCCCAGCACTACAAAATATATGTAAGAAAGTGCCCATGATTTATATTCATTACTTCATTAGTAATTTTTATTCTATGCTTTAATGGTGCATGTATTATTGTCCTATGTCTTTACGTACAATATTAAATCGTGCTGATTTTATACTGAAAATTATTTTTTCTCCTTACCAGTTTGTTTATTTATTTTTATTACAATTTACTTTTATTACAATTTAAAAAAAAAAAAAAAAAAAAAAAAATTGTGATTTTACCTTTTAAAATAAACAAACCCTTTTCTCAATAAACTGCAATCCTTCCTTTAATTATTATGTTTTAATTTTTTGATTTACTTAAGTAATGTCCTGCACAAAAAGTAGCTGATAGTGAAAAGCATTTCAAATTCAACCATAAGTTGTTAGTAAAGGCATGATGAAAGGGGGTGGCTATTCATAAAAATTATCGGAATAGTATGTTTTATTACCCATGCATCTTTAATCCTGCTTGATTGTTGAGTAGAATAAAATTAAATTCTTCCTATTGCCTTCATATGCGTATAATAATTTTGTTTATTTATTTTTTTCATGGGGTATTGATATAAGTGATTTTTTGTTTCATTTATCGCACTATCGTTTCTGTTTTTGTAACAATGACCTGACTTTTTAAGGTGTGCTCAGCTTCATTTTTTAGTAAAAGTGTCGATTTAGATTTCTGTTTTGCTGTAGCTGTGAAAATGCCACTTAAATGTATATCGCTTGCTAGAAATAAGGTAGGTACCGCTTGAAGTCCTTTGTAGATAATTGCAGAACCCTCAGACTGTATTGTTAATAGTTTTTTTCCTTCTTTTTTTATGCGATAGAATCACAACATTTTAACTTAAGTGAAATTTATATTATATTATTGTTTATCTTCAGGTTCTACTGGGCTGAGGAATGTGTCGATGAGATCTCAATATCCACTTGTAAGGAGATCAGCGACCATGTATGGGAGAACTGATTCTCCCCCACAAAGACCAGTGCCAAGGCTTCTTTCTCTCGAAATATTCAATCCTGAAACTGATGACATGGACAGCGATTCATCCGGATTGTCCTCGCCCGATTCTGTTGGAAGTGTCATTTCAATAAAAAATGACGACGACACAGGTATATTGATGAGTTTAAATTTCTTTCCTGAAAAAATTTTATGTTTTAGAAAATACTGAATCAAAACGATCTGAAGACAAAGAAAAGCCTAGTGAAGAAAGTGCAGAAGCAATTCCGACTGAGTCAGTCGATGACTCAACAGAACTGCGACTTGAAATAGAAGAACCGGAAGCCAACAATGCATCGACTCGTCTTTCTCCTCTTCTTGAAGCCGCGGCGGACGTAGCTAACAGTTTGGAAGAAACTGTCGATGCAGTTATTCAGTCTAGCCCTCAAGCCAAACGGAAGCAGTATAGCTTAAAGTCGGATCCTCGGCTTGCCCTTCAAGACAACACCTTTGATAAAAAGATTATTGGGAGCACATTAAACGAAAAAGCCAAAACATCAATCGACAAAAACTCCGGTCACCCATGTCGAACTAATTTTTCCAAGAAAAACTCACTAGAAGAAAACGTAGATGGGACTACACAGGAGGAATATCTTGATAAAAGATGGGATGAAGAGTGCCGTCAGCATTTAGCAGAATTCGCCGAGAAGTTAAGTGAGAAACTTCTGGCTGAAATCGACCGCTATAGAGAACAAAGTTCTATTCAACCCGCATCACCTGTTTTTGTGGGAAACTCTTCAATCATTTCAGAGCTCCAAGATCCTTATTTGTGCAAGCTAAGCGAAGACTTACAAGACCTTACAAAATTAAGTTATGAATTACAAGAACAAAACGAACGAGACTTAAAAATGTATGAAGAAGAAAAAGAATTGAATGATAAATTTGAAAATTCTTTTGAGCCTAAAGGAAGAACCAAAGGTGAAGGGGCTGTGACGAATGAAAAATGCCTTGAAGAAGATGAAGGTGATGACAAAAATTTAAAATTAAGAAAACACAACATAGATTTAGTTTTAGACAAAGCAGTTTTACCGTTGTCAAGCAAGCAAAGAATGTCGACTGAATCAAACGAGTATTTATCCGAAGAACAGATACCACTTTTGGAAGAGTACAATGACGAAAGTCAAAATGTCGTCGTCCTCGTTCCTAGTTTAGTTGAACCTCTTAAGGACTCGGCAAATGAAAAAGGCAAAAACATAGTATTTAGTAAAGAAACTGATGAAGAATATAATCAAGTCAAAAAGGAAGATTCAGTTTCGTCACTGCATAGCGATTCAAGGGACAATTCCGGAGAGTTAAGTGACCCAGAGAGTACTGAGAGTGAAGGTAACTGGACTGATTCGAGAAGGAACACCATATTGCCTGGAAAAGTAGTTCTAAATCGAGCGTCCTTGACAGAAGCCACTGTACAAAACGATGCTCAATCAGTAAATCAGCCAGCTAAAGAAGAAGTGACTAAATTTGAACTTCTCTCAGCTAAAGATATGCCTCGGCGTCCAAGTATATCAATCGAAATGAGCGAACCACAAGAAGTGCCGAAAGAAAAGGAAAATGACAGCAATCAACTTCACTTAGGGATATCACTCGAATCTAGTGAAGCTGGCGATATATCCGAGAGGACAGGTAGCAGCAGTGAGGGTGGGAGTAGACCCGGTTCGAGGAGGGAAACGATCCAGATTTGCGATTCAGGGAGTATTCTCTCCTTACGGCCAGGTCTTAGCATAGAATCGAGTGAAGCAGGCGATTATTCGGATAAAGCAGGAAGCGACGGGAGTCGTGACTCCAGAAGAGACACAGTTTCTTTCGGCGATATCACAAGCAGTAGTCAGAACTCACTTCTCAGGCCTGGAAACTCTTTAGAGTCAAGTGACGCTGGAGATGTTTCAGATCGCACCGGAAGTGATTTCAGTCGCCAAAATACTAGCTCGGCTGGGAAGACTCCAAGTACAGCTTCATTCACCTCAGACAAAGCTAGCGATTGCAGTAAAGACGCACGATTCGCAGATAGGAGGATGGCTAGATGCGACGGTCGCTCCTCTTCTGAAGAAATGCCAATCCCGAGGACTTGCATGAACAAACTCGTTCGGCAAAGAGCCTCTACCCAGGAGCCCTCGGAGCTTCTGACCAAAGCCCAAAGCTGTGAAACATCTTTAAGTGGTTCTACATCACAAGATTCCCTTCTGTCTGACAGCGGAGGAGGTGCTATTACATTCCATAGATATTATCATGTATTTAGAGAAGGAGAATTAGATCAGCTAATAGAACGTTATGTTGAAAACTTACATATAATATCATCATACTATGATCATGCTAACTGGTGTGTAGTCGCTGAAAAAGTTCAAGTTTGGACAATCTAAGCAATTCTCACTCCTGTTATTATTTATTACCTACTATCATACATTATCAAAATAGTTGTACACTGATCCATTCAAAAAATATTTTTTCATCATCTCACCGTAACTTTTGTAATAAAAAAAAAACTTAAAAAAAACTTTTAAGTAGAATTTCATCATTTAAATTCATTTTCATAATCTAAATCTACTAGAATATCTTAACTCCCAGTTTTGTAAAAAGTTCAATCATATAAAGTTGTGTACATATAAAAAAAAGATGCACTAAATCATTGTGATTATGACCTCTTTATGATAAAAGAGGCTCTAACTATTACAATTTTTTTTAAATTAGTTTTCTCAATTAAATGCAATTTCTTTTGAAAAATGATAGATTAGACCATGGGCAGAAAGTAGCCAAGATGCATGAGAAATCTCTCCAGTGTACCCCTGGTGCTATTTAATTTTTTTTATAGGTTGTATTTATTTATTTTTAAATAAACTTAGATCAATAAAAAACCCATAGGTAAAATAGCAGATTTTCTATCTACTTTTAAGCTGGGAAAAAGATTTTTTTTTCCATCTGCAAGAAGATAACAGTGGATTTTTCCTCCTTGGCAGGTCCAGATTCTCAGTATTACTTCAAAAAAGAGAGAAAAAACACTTTTATTTTTATGGGATCATACCAAGAATATTAATCAAAAGCCTTGATAATTTTCTTCAGTCCTACCTCTCACTCGATCTATAAATAAGAAACGCAAATTATTTCAGTATATAAATAAATAAAATTGTGGGGTTTGCTGAAAAAAAATTTCAAGTTGAGAAAGGGATGCTGTGGGATCTCTGGACAGCCTGTAAGGGTCCCATCGACTCGTAATTTTTTTTCCCTGGCACAATTCTACTTGATTAAATATAGGTGTATTCTGTACACTGTGTAGGTACTAATTAACAATAAGTATTATCTTCTTTCAAAACATTTGAAATCCATACCCCAAAATTGTATTACAGCTCTATTTAAGGTATTTATGATTTCGTTGAAGTGATTTTGTAACTCTTAGCACAACATAGAAAAGAAACACATCATAAAACACAAATCAAACCTAGCTTTTCATAGTTGATCTACTATCAAAAAGTAAATTTTCTTTCCAAGTAAATTTTTATCTTCATTTCCATAGCTTCTCTATTTTTTTTAAGGCTTTTTAAATTTTTGTATTTTTATATTAATTACATTTTAGAATTTATGAGCTATTATTTAATATATAAACTAAATAAGTGAGCTTTTAGTTTAAACACATCGGTTTATAAATTAACAATTTTTTTACACATTTTTCACTATTATTTTCATTTTTAAGTCCTTGAGAGTTCTAGTGATAAAAGTAATAAAGCTTTAGTCCTTGCATAAGACAAAGGAATTGTGAAAAAATCTAAAATAATTTATGTAGTTTGTTTAAAATCTATTTTACCTACGTTATTTGTTAATGTGAAGAATTTATTGAAGTATGAACTACTTATAAAAAAAATTAACATCATTAGTTTAGATTTTATTATAAAGAAGTTAGTGATTCAAAATGATGAAAGTGAGAAAAATAAAATTTTAAGTATAATATTAATGACGAATTTAGATCGAGTTATAGTTCTAATTACTATTTCTACATCTCCGGCTGCTGGGAAATTAAAATTATATACATATATCAGATCTTGCTTTACTTGTTTTGACTGATTTTATGCATAATTTATGTTTTAGAAATAACATTTTGTACATATCTTTCTCTTCTTTAGATGAATGTGCGTCTAGAAGTTTAAGGAACATGATTTCGGACCAAAAATAGAATTTATTTAAATAACAATCATAGTCAATATTTCATCTGTTTTTAGGATTCTTGTCTAGAATAAAAACACGTTTCTTTCTAACATGGCCCAAAAAAAAATCAAAAATATTAAGGAAAAACTATGTTTGCCATTTATTTTATTGTTTACACATTCATGAATAACTTAAGAGCAGGAATGGGCAGTTATGAGGCAGAGGGTCCACTTTTTTTCCCCATCGCTAAAAATTAGCTTTTTTGCAAAAAAAAGAAATTGAGCCCAAGAAAAGAGGACAAACGATGGATTCAAAAGTCAATCAGATACCCTATCATTTAATCTTTATAATTTGACTAAGGGCCTTTTCTATAAACCCTTTAGAGAAACGATAAGGAGAAAAATTATGCATACTATTTTTTATTGAGTGTCAAACCGCCCAGGTTAACTTTAAAACGTGCCACACCATTATGACGTCCATAAAAAAATATATATGAAAAAAAAATTTTTTTTCCTTATGTGCACCCACCATTTTTGTCTTCATTCTTGGAATTTTGTGTGTTGGATGTTAGATGTTATTCGAATATTATTGTACTTGCAATTTAATGTTGTTAAATTTTATGTATTATGTTAAAGCACTATAAATGTTCTCAAATATATAAAACTCTAAGGTTAACCTGGGCGTAAGCATGCAAGTATTAAAATTGCATAAATTTTATTTCAATTTTCAATATGTTTTTACATTGTTTATAATATTGATAACTTAATATGTGTTTTTCTTATTGATGTTTTTGTATGTATTTATAAAAAATTTTAAGTAAAAGAAAATGCGAAAATATGTTTAAGTAATTTTTCCACGTTTAAATATTAAAATTGAAAGTATTATGTTTATAGTGTACTTAAATAATTTTTTAGCTCACTTTTTAAATAATAAATTAATGATTTAAGAAAATGCACCTTAACCTACAGGCCGATTTTCTTTCACAGAAAATAACTATAATAATAAGATATTAGTATTACCTTATAAATAAATAACCTTTCGATTTATTTGGATGATTTGCTAAGACTGCTATAGATATTTTTTTATGGTTATTTTAAATTTAATTCTGACAGCCATTTAATAATTTTTTTTTGTTTCTTTTAAAAATTTAAGTGTTAAGTGTTGATTGATTTATTTTTTTAATGGTTAAAAAATTGATATGGAGTATATTGGGTCGAAGGCCAAAATGTTTGGTTGTAATGAAAATTAAGTTACCAACTGTTTGAATGTTAAAACTAATTGTCTGCTGATTTTACAAAATTCTATTCGATGTTTCTAGAAAAAAACGTCTTTTTGTTCTGAATGTTAAAAAACAAACATTTTGTTGTGTTCTTGATTGATAGGGGGAATCATAATTTTTGTTGTTAATTTGTTCCTGATTTTTTTAATGTATGTATTAACATCAGACAATAAATACTATGTATATAATGTTTATAGAACCATAAAATGAAATGCCAAAAATTATGAAGAGTTTACTTTGTTCTTCCTAAGATAACAAACTGTTCAAGAAAGTACGTCTTGTTTGATGAGCTTCCAGCGAAAAATTTCTTAAAGAGAAGGAGTAACATACATAGGAGGGGGAAGTCTGAAGGAGGAGATGTATAATTTCAAGTATTTTTGAATTTAGAAAAAAAAACTTTTCTTAGCAACTAGCTAGAAATAGTGGGCTTTTTGCCAAAGGGATGTCCCTCTCACAAAGGAGGAAAGTATAAAATTCCTCCCTACAAACATTTTTTTTTCACCAAAAATTCTAAGTTTTTATTTCCAAAAAAATGTTTAAGTTTTTTTTTTGGAAAATTTTCCGAGTTTTCTTCTTTAAATTAGCGCTTTTTTTCCGAAAAATTTTCTAAGTTTTTTTTTTGAAAACTGTTTTAACTATCAAGGTAGAAATAATGGGGTTTTTCCCCAAGAGAGGTCCCTCTCGTAAGGCGTGGAAGTATGAAATTTCTCCCTACTAAAATGATAATTAATTTAGAAAATTGATCATTTTTTACACCAAAAATTTTTAAAAAATATAAGGAGTATTTGGTAAAAATTTGGTGAAAATCGGAACAACGGTTCGGCCGCAGCGCAGTTATTAAAATTTCAAACGTGCATATCTCCGCCATTTTTTCGAAATTCAAAAATCTCCCTCGTTAGTTTCTTGTTCACCGACTAAAGAAAATTGGTTGAAAATCTGTTGAAAATTGTGGCCGTAAATTGTTCCGGAAAAAAAATGCTACAGACGGCCGGCCGGCACCACAGACAAAGTTGAGATCGGTAAAGATCAATATTCGATTTGACCCTCCGGGGTCTGGAAGACCCTTCCCCAAAAACCCGACCTGAAAGGTATCACAATAACTTCTTTAAGGAAGTTAAAAATTTTCTTAGCAACAAGGTAGAAATAGTGGGCTTTTTGCCAAAGGGATGTCCCTCTCGTATAGGAGGGAAGTATAAAATTTCTCCCTACAAGAAAATTTTTTTTACACCAAAAATTCGTAAAAAATATAAGGAGTATTTGGTGAAAATCGGACCAACGTTTCGGCAGCATCAAATTTTTTTAAATTTCAAACAGAAATATCTCCGCCATTCTTTTGAAATTCAAAAATCGCCCTCGTTACTTGTTCACCGACTAAAGAAAATTCGGTGAAGATCGGTTGAAAACTGTGGCCATGAAGTGTTCGGGAAAAATGCTACGCACGGCCGGCCGGAACAACAAACAAAGCTGAGATCGGTATAAATATTCGAACTGACCCTCCGGGGTCTGGAAGACCCTTCCCCAAAAACCCAACATGGAGGGTAAAACAGTAACTTCTTTAAGGAAGTTAAAAATAAAATCCGAAGCTTCCACGTGTTCTGCAACTTGTCTGGACAGGTTCAGGGATGTAGGCACTTAATATTATTTAAATATAGGTGACGCGGAAATCCCATAACTTCCCTATCATGATTTTTATTTATTAAGAAGATGAAATAAATTACATGATTTTTTTCTTTAAAAAAAGAACATCGTTTTTTTTAATTTAGCGCCCTTGACCACGAGTAAATGAATAAGGTTTTAATAAGGAACTACTTAAGAAGTTCTATTTTCTCTTTTTACATAATTTTTATTCACGATCATTTTTAAGTAGTTTTTTTTAAATATTCAAATGGAAAGAATGTTGGCAAAAAACAGCTGAAGAAATGGATAAGGAGAGGTGAAAAACTTGAGGAATAACGGGGCCCTGGATTTGACTTTTGTCCTGGCTGAGGAACGGTCGCGGCCGCTGTCCGTTGGGGTTTAAAGGATCGGTGACGTAAGGCGGGGCAGGGCGCGGAAAGGAGGTCATGAAAGGTGAAAGTAAAACAGGGGGGAAGTGGGAGTTACTCGCCTCAACTTCTGACTAGATTCAGTCACCTGTCAGTGGTTGCCGGTATCGGAGCAAAATGAAGTTTTAAATCTGAGAAACAACATCGCTTCCACCCCCTTACGATCTATCTGTGATAAATTATCAGGGTAGGTAGACACCTCAATTTTTTATTTCTTCATTTCAATTTTTCTTATTTAAAAATAATCAAAAATCAACTACCTATAATGCTACGTTTTTTTGCATAAAACTAAATATTTTTTATTGAATTTTTCTTTACGAAGTTCAAAAATTTAAAATTCATGTTTAAAAAAAAATTACAGCCATGGTTTTTCAACAACTAATAAAATTTAAAAATTTACACACTTTTTTCATTGTTCTTAAACACGATGTCATTATTATTACGTGCCTATTAAATTAAAACAGAAGTGAGATGAAAAGAAATTCAGTGTGTAGGTTCTTTTACCGGTTGGCCAGAAAGTCTTAACAAGGCTTATTTGCCAAAAATGGTGCGACATATTTTTTCAAGTTCAACTTTTTTTCTTTCTTTTTTCTGAAGAAAAATTTTAAAAATAAGAATTTTCTCGAATTTGAATCTGTTGAGATTGAAGTTATTGATTTCAGGCTAAATAATTAAATTTAAAAAATGTTGACATACTGTATATATTTTTTTTCGTAAAAGGCTCAAATTTAAAAAAATAAAAAGTTAATTACGAAAGGAAGGTTCTGTGAAAATTTTGTGAAAAGAGGGTGGAAATTGTTGTCTTAGGTTTTTTTTTACTTCTTTCAAGTTATGCGATCCTGAAGAATTTGTTGAGGAAATAAAAGGTCAATATTCCCGCCATGGCAAAGAACACTCTTAAGAGAAAAAAAAATTTGTCACCACCTTATTCAATAAAAGCAAAAAATTATGTCGGCATTTACGAGCGGTTTTGTCTCCCGAAAGGTTGCGACGAAGGTCGCCTCCCTTTCTCTTTCTTTGGTTTTATTTACTTTTTATAAATTAAAATGCAAACCATAGAATGTATCACTGTTTTAATTAAATTTTTCATCATCAAAAAGTTATAATTTTGTGAATTTCCCAGTTATTAACATGGATTCTGATATATTTTTTCATGGACAGAGTCTTTGTGGGTTCTCTCTGATAATTTTGAAATATTTAGCTTCTCAAAATTTTAATTTAGATCAATTTTTTTCCGTCTTAGAAAGTAAGCTTTATATCTTCGTTCCTTAGAAGTAACGCACTTAAAGGATCATTTAACGACAGTTAGGATATGATAGCGTTTATTTTGTTTTACTCTCACTTTCTTGTCTTTAAACGTGAAGTACTCTATTACATAGTTGGTGGGTAATCAATGAGTGTGCCAAAATTTTCATTCAGTTTTCCGTTTTTTCCTTTTTTGTAGAGTAGAAAAAAAAAATTCGTACCAACGCGATATTTTTTTTGTCACGCTTTAAAATACACAATTAAAAATAAGGAAACGTCACCGATCCGAAAACTATTACATTTGAGTTTTCGGTCTAATAACTGGACGCTCACACGTCATCGTAGGGCCCCTCGTCCATCTCTCATTTCAAATTGTTTTGCTATTGTAAAAGTCAATGAATTTTAATCGACTTTCATTTTATATTCATTTAGAATAAATTAATACAGTCTTTACTTTTGAATTAAAATATAATTTGTAGTCCACTTACCAAACGAAAAAAAAATCTAAGAATAATTTCAAGGGTTCTTTACATAAGAAAAATTTTGAGCCTAGGACGATTTCTAAAGGAAAATTGTAATGAATCGATTCTCAAAATCGAATCGTAATATATATTTTTTGTGTTTCCAGTGTAGTTTGTTCTCTCTTTTTTCTGAGGAAATAACAGAAAGTATGTAGTTTCCTTAATTTCTAGAGTGAAAAAGGAAAAAAAAATTTATATTTTGTTGCGGTTTTTTTTTCTTTTAAGAATTTCCTTCTTCCGAATCTTTTAATTTTAACCTTCTTAGAAAGAAGGTATAGTAATACCCCTCGACAGACAGTTTTAGTCACAAATTGTAGATTTTGTTGTACGCATTTTTCTATTAGTGGTTAATTTACCAAAAAAAGTGGTGTTTATATTAGACAATTTACATTTTCGATTTTTATATTGTCTAGAGCGAACGAGGCCAAGGGTGCGCGGCCGCCGAAGTTGCAAGATTTTTCTTTCCTCGTCCTTAATCATTGCCAGGGCTAACTTGTCGCTCCAGTTTATGGACTATTTTCTTACTGGAAAAAATATTTTTTTTTTATCAATCATTAGATGATTTTTGGTTTTTCAGTTCCTAAAACTTAAGATAATTAGAAATAATTTTAATACTTTGACAAACATAGGAGAGAAATGATTGTAAAAAAATTTCACAATATTGTTGCTATAGAAAAAACATTTTTCCATCCACCTCTTTTGTGAAATTCTAAGGCAACGTTATTGATATATTGGATATCAATAGGCTTTTCAAGGTTTATCTAGTCTATTTTTCGAATCGAAAAATATTTATCAATCTATGATTGGTAAAAAAAAATAAGAGGTTGAATAAAAATAGGGTTTTTTCTTCCTCGGACAATGAAAGTAACGGGTCCTTAAAATAATGATTCATTCATTAGGAGGATGATGATTTAGAAATAACTGTTCGCCCTTAATGCTTGTCATCTTATTTTTTACTTCCACTTTTTTCCTTTTTAGGCATTTAGCTTTTTTTCCGTTTTATGCTTCCCGTTGAATTTATGAATTTTTTGGAGAAATTTATGGGATCTTTCTTCATTTTTGTTTTTAGGTGAAAAAATATACAGCTCGTAACTCAGTTTAATGTCTGATTTTTAGGTTAATTGAACACAGGAGGTAACTTTCTACGTTAAAAACTTCGTAACTTAAGTGTTCAATTTTTGATTCCGGCAAAAATAAAAGAAAATTAAACCCTTGAGAAAGGTTCATTCTAATCTTTGCTTGATTTTGAAACATTTTCAAATATTTACTACCAAACGTGTAAACAATCTTGACGTAACAATGAAAGTTTTCTCCCTTAAACTTCTTTTCTTTTTTCTTCGTGACTAGCCATTTTTAATATTTCTAATTTAAGCTCAAACAATTTTTGAGAGAAAGGTGAAGAAAAATAGGTCTAAAAATAAACAAAGTACAAAGTGTTTGCTTCTTTCCATAAAAAATGTTAACGGAGAAAGAGGAAAAAATATAGGCCAGGGTGAATGAGGGTTTCTGTTCCATTTGTTTCGTTCCTAAATTAATTAATAATTAAAATCCATTGAGCCTTGGAAGTCCTTTGAATTAAAAGGAGAAATGGAGTGATGTCGGTCATGTGTGGGTGATCTTAAAAGCGACATTCGCCCCTGAAGAAAATGAAAGCGATTATATAAATGACATCACTTTCTTATCTTTAAACTTTTTATATGTATCATTACACCTTAATCATATTAATTAAAGCAAAAAAAAAAATTCTGTTACAGTAAGGTTAAAGTTTATTTCTAAAAAGTTCCATAATACCATTCTTAATGATATATTATGTTTTAAGACGACGTGTTAAATAATAGGTCGGTATGATTGTCTCACTCGTCACTTAAGATTTTATGTAATATGAGCTCAAGGCGTACCGCTTTGAGCTGTACGATCGCATTGCCAAATTTTCCGGTGTCCTAATTTGTTCGCCATTCATAAAGGTAAAAATAAACGAGCCTTCTTTTCCTTCCTGCATTGCGGGCTTTCCAATTATGCACCTAGAAAACGACGGAGGCCGAAAATGAGTGCAAAAAACATCAATGCTATATTTTATAATTGCTTTTTTAAAAAATTCCTGGAAGCTCCTTGATTTATCATGGTTTTTATTGAACAAAATTTATACGCAATACTTTCGCCGCATGCCTTGTATGAGGAGTACGGGTGAAAAACTATCTTTGTCCACTGTTTTATGGAATGAAACCAACTTTATTGTGACTCGAAACTTAGGTTGCAAAATATTCAGGAGTCAACCAAAACTTCAGATAGAAAAAAAAATGGATTTCCCCAAACCACTGATATTTAAGAGAGAGAGAAAAAAAGGAAACAACAAGAGACACTCAAAGCACTTCTTTTATTCCATTTCTCTATTGTTTTTTTCTTTTTATACATTTTTTTATTATACCTACAAAGGTACTTAGTGTTTTACAACATTTTCACCCGATTTTCATAGAAAATCTTACGACTATTCTAAAAAAATTTCGTTAAGTGAAGGAAGGTCAATTTCATGGAAGAAGAGATAAAAATCTACGTTTTTTCCCCCTTTATTTTTTTTTCACACGATTTACAAGGCGTAAACGTACAACTGACAGGCTCATTATGAAAGCTTAAAGTGAGAAAAAAAAATCGAATTTGCCAGAAACTAACCTTGGCACGCAACGGATACCTCTGAAAATGAAGTCTACCATCACGCTTATTAATTTTCTCAAAACGAAGATTTAAGCAGCTTTAAAATTTTTGTAAATAATTAAAAATGGGTCTTAAAACCGGGTGAAAACGATTTTTCTTCGTGTTCGTGACATCGGCTTTTTCTGGAGAACCAGGAATTTTTATGCTTTATGAGACTTTATCTTCATTTAATTTTTTAATTTTAATTATAGTATCTGGTAGTCGTCGTAATGTACATATTATACTCGTTAAACGAGTATTATTCCGCAATTCCTACTATTTTCGTAACTACGAGAGATTTTAATCTTCACGTGCTACTTACCGATATCCTTGGGATTTATTGCCTTCTTTTTTTTCCCACCCCCTCCTTTCCCTTAAAAGTAGTCGTACGTTCGCACCCAGAAGCGCGTTCGAGAAGAATAATCCCATCGATTGAGAAACACCTAATTTAACATTGAAAGTTTGAAAAAGAAAGGCGCGTAAAACGACTAGAATAAAATCCACGCATCCATTTCGCCAGATCTTATTAACGTTTTTATAAATTATTCTTTTCCGTTGCACGAAATCTATCCGGTGTAAAGCGCTTCCTAGTTGGATCGATGTACGTTTACAAGGTTGTTCCTTCAGTTTTTACAGCAACTGCCATTTATAAAAATCATCAATTGTCACATTTTTAATACTTAAAAAACATTAATTTGAATGAATCGTTTTTATTGTAATTTTTATCGACCGACGAGTATGATATTGTGGTTTTATAGCCATCACACGTGTATCGTTTGGTATATTAAGCGTCCGATATTTTTTTCACGTTTAGTATTCTCTCTGTATTAAAAGCTTTTTTCCAAGTTTCTTTTAAAAATTAAGTTTAAAAATAAAGTCTTTCTTAAGGTATGTGGCATAAGAAAAAAAATTGACATGTGACTTGAATATCAACATCTACCGTTACGAGGTTGTCAGTTTATTTTAGAATTCATGTCAACATTTTTATATTTTCTTGGATTAGGTAAGTTGGTGACACTGTTTTGACGAAAACTTTATGCTATTCTGATATTTTAATCGAAGAAAAAAAAATTAGGCCCAACAGTCATCAAAAACCCCCATTTTTTATTCTTGAAAATTTTCTTCTAGTAAAATTATTGATATTAAAAACGAATTTGGGAATTCAGTCTGGTGAGCAGGGTCGAGAATCGCAAATTACGGAAATCCCACACTTCGAAATACTTCGTAGGTGTTTTGTACAGTTAAAATCTCAAGGATTTCTTTAATATAAATAACAAAAAATTAACATAAACATTATTATGTGATTAATAATAGGCATTTTGCACTATATTTAAAAATATACAATAAAATACAAAAAATCAATTTTGCTCTACTGTGTCTGGAAGATCCTCTCCAAAAGCAGGACATTAACTTCTCATTGAGGAAGTTAAAATTTTGCTTAAAAAAGAAGAAAACAAATTGTTCGGTGACTTATTAATTACAGGGGAAGGAACAGAAATGTTATTTTTCAACCAAAGACAAGGCTGTTTTTAGCACGATTGAAAAATTCATGAATATCGCCGCAACCTTCTATAATTCATTATCTACTGATCGATTTTTTTTCTTATTATTTTTTTATGATCAAATATTATAATTTATAATAATAATGAATAAATTTCCTTATGTAACTAACTTGATGGAAAATTTTTTTCCTTAAAACAAAACTTGACATTGTCGATTACGTCCAAAAAACATTTTAACTGATCACCTCTGTCGTAATCTTAATTACTTACCTAATACTCCCATTATAATCCATCAAAAGTGGAGGAATTTTTATTTTTAGTTATTATTTGATAGGTTGAGCGATAAAAAATACTTGAAATATTCTCAAGTCGTGATTTATGTAGGTGGCTTTTACGTAAAGTGAAGTACAAGTGCGTCTTTTTCATAAATGCCAAATTTTCACCTTGGACTCGCCAATCGTGATCTGATTTGTTTTAAAATGTCATTCTGAACAATTTTAGGCTGTTATTTAACGTTCATCCATTTCCAATTTTTGAATGTGTTTTACGAATTGAGGGGATTCGCAACGCTTACCCTTGACCCCGAATCCGCCCAGAAACTTTCAAGGAGCCCGGAAACGGCGAATGCTTCTCTCAAATGAAATTCCTTTAATAAGAACGATTTTTTAGGGGGAAAATCATTCCGTTCCTTAGACACTTGAGCGGCCATGAAGTTTCTCTCATGTCTTTTACCTTAAATGTCAAAAACCTGACGGGTTTTCATATCTTTTCGAATTTTTTCCAACTTATTCATTATTTTAGTCTAACTTTTTTTTTCAATTATAAAACTTCATCCATTATTATGCTATAAAATTATTGTTTATTATTTACTTTGTATACGTGATTACATAGAATCGCCTTCCGGTAAATGCCTCACGTTCAAATCCCGCCCACTCATGACAAATGGCGCCAGCTAAAGTTTAAATCCCGTTTCCTTTTTTAAAAAAACGAAAGTAAACGATCGGTCAGCTCGGAATTAAGAGACCCAACGAGAGTAAAAGTCCTACCGATATGTTATTCACGTTTTCAACCCGATTACACAACCAGTTAAATAAAACCTAAGTTTCAAAAAAATTAAATAAATAAGTAAATATTGATTGCTCCAGATCCTGGAAATTCAAATTTATGAGAAATGAAAAGGAAGGTTTTATTTTATTATTCGGGGAAAAGTGTCATGGAGATTTTGTGAAATTAATACATGTTTTATAATAGGTTGGCTCAAAAGACCATTTTTCCTGGTTATAGATTTTTCCTTTTCATATTTTTGTTTAAAATAGAGAAAGTTAGAAGTTATTATTTTTTTAAACAGCTTAGACATGAACAATCTTATATTTTTACAATATCGTTTTATGTGTAGGTAATATGCGCTTACTCGTGTTACTCATTGGGACAGCGTTGGCCCTGGATAACGGCCTAGTCCGGACACCACCAATGGGTTGGCTCGCTTGGGAAAGATTCCGATGTAACACAGACTGCAAGAATGACCCCGATAATTGTATCAGGTAAGCTTTATTTTTCTCGGCTACTTTTTGGCCTTTAAAACTAACAGCCTCGCGGGCCAATCTGACCGGGCTGAAGCCTCTTCAGATCGACCGGAAATTCTGCACAGTCCTTCTTTTACAGCTACATGAGCACAGTTGCCTCAGACATAAAAAATGAAATAGTAGAGCGGTTGAATAAACTATAAGTTGCTTAAGAAACTTCCTAGAAATCGAAGTTCAAGGGTATTACGATTCTTTTTTTCGAAACCAAAAAAAGTAATTTGCTTTTGTTTATCTTATAACTTATATCTCCAAGTAGGTAATTTAACTCAAGTGAACCGCTTCTTGTATTACGTGACAACCACGCCCTGCGGAAATCCATCTACGCTGATGGATCAAACATTGATGGACATTAGTGACATCAAGAATTTTCCCCCAAACTTCTTGTGAAATGTTCACACGTTCAAGAAAATTAGGCTTCATTAAACGTAATGATCTTCTTTTTAAAAGCGATGCTTTAAAAAAAGATTAATCAACATAATAGAAAGTGCATTCTTCATAATTTCGGTCAAGGCCGAAAAGAAATTTACATTAATTTTCAGGATATTTCGATCTGGTGCAATCCGCAATTCGCTAAACTCCATTGTTAATGATAGCATAAGAAAAAAAAATTTACGACTTTACTTTCTAGTTATTTTGCTTTCTGTATTACTTCCCAATTTTCTTCACCTGTTCAGGAAAAAATCTTCAATAAGGCCTCAGTAGGAACTCTAATCCGACCCATCGATTTTCGTAGAACCCCCAGCGACGCGCAGCCGCTGTCGAAAATTCAAGTGAATCGGACGCCCGATTTTTATAAACGCTCTTCGGATAATCCGACCTTTTTGCATTCCGAATTCTGTAGCGTATTCGGATTAGAGGGGTTCTACTACCTCTCAGGCAAAAACCAATTTAGATGATTTCCAGAAAGATCCAATTAAGCTGTTCCTCTTTATTAAATTGAGGTATATTTTTTTACGGAAGGAAGTAAAAATTACGTTTTTTTTTGTGTTTTTTATTACGGTCGATGTTTCGAAAATAAATTGGGAAGAGCTATGACCTTTCCTTTGGTTATTTTGCGGTTTAAACGCGGTTTGAAATTTAAAAAAAGTTTAATTAATGCATTTCAGTATTTTCCACTTGCTCACATAACCTCTTTTTTCTTTCTATTTCGTATAAACGTGACAGATATGTTTCTGGACATGGTATTTCAAAGAAAAATCAATCACGAAATGTTTTTTTAACCGTTCTGTCGGAACACCACACACTCACAAAAAAAAATTCACGATTACGTTTGCCGCAACATCGGATCTTAACAGGATTACGATAAAGGGGGGCACGCTTCGCAAAACCACCGATTGCTTTTGTTGGTCCGGTCACGATTCGGCTTATGTACTCAACTTCACTTGCCAAAGAACAAAAGTGATAAATTCATGGATCAAAAAGAGTACCGTTATTTTCTTTATGAAACTTCCTTTAGATGATTATTTGAATTTTATTTTCAGTGATCGTCTGTTCCGAACGATGGCAGACATTGTAGTGTCGGAAGGATACGCTGCCCTTGGATACGAGTACATAAATATAGACGACTGCTGGCTGGATAAGGATCGTTCTTACACGGGACATCTTCAACCAGATCCTGTCCGCTTCCCTTACGGGATAAAAGACCTTGCTAACTACGTAAGTTCAAAGTCCTCCGATATTTGAACCACATTTTATTCACGGTTTTTGAAATATTCATATAATTTAAAAGAGTAATGCGTGAAACATAAATTCCAGTTCTATCCTATTGTAAAACATGAGAAAAGGCCCGTTTGAAAATGGTCATTTATCTGACGAAATGATGTACCTTTGTCCTGTCATGTCGTCTTTCCTTTTTTAGCCTGGAGACTTTCCTTCGGGCATTGTGTCCGAAATCACTTCTATTGACAAGATGGTGAAAATTCATTGCCTTGAAAATTACAATATTATTAAAACGCTTGATGAAACTGGAGGACACTGGATACCTCAATTTTCGTTTGGTTGAACCAAAGTTGGCCCACATCATTTATGAACTTATAAAAATTTGGAGAAGCACCAGCGGTGAATTATACACCAAATGATTTTCTCATTCCTCAATTACATCATCAAAAATTAGCGTGTCTGTCACTCTGACAGGTTCACTCCAAAACAAAAACTCGTTGAGCCTACAACCTTGAATAAACCGTGTTTTGACTTGACAAAAAATCCATTTTAAATGGTTTTTTTTTAAATCTTAAATGGTTACAGTTATATATTGAGCTTGACTGATCATGATCGGTTACTCGTTACCCTTTAACGTTTACCCGTTACTTTCGTCAATAAAAATTAGCTTCTTTTCCCATCATTCTTTCTTTTGTTTATCATTCTAGATACATTCAAAGAACTTGAAATTCGGAATTTATGAAGACTACGGTAACTACACCTGTGCTGGATATCCCGGTGTGTTGGGGTACATGGAAAAAGACGCCTTGACCTTTGCTTCGTGGGACGTCGATTATGTCAAACTCGACGGATGTTACTCCCACCCTCGTGATATGGATATTGGTAAGTAGAACGCTTTTTTTAATCCTTTATTTTGTGCAAATTTTTTTCCCCCTGTTATTCTGTTACAACACCAAGGTGAACCGCATTTAAAAATCCCCACGCATTGCTGCTATCCAATAATTATTATTAATACACTTAAATAAACTAAAAGTCTCGAAAAACTTTTATCTTTGAGCTTTTGTATTCCATTTCTCGGACTTTTAGCCACGGCCCTTTCTCCAGTGAAAATCGTTTAGAACTCATTCCCATCCATAAATCAATTATTTTTCTTCTTTCACTTTTTGCCCGCATGGACGTTAAATTAGACATAAATAAAAGGAAAAAATTTTTGAAAACTGAAATCTGATGTTACCGAGATGATAGATGGAGACTTTAAATTAAATGGAGTTTTCGATCCGAATAAGAAAATGAACAGTGCCAAAAGAAGAAAAAAGGATGAAATGAGAGTTTCTCCGATTTGATATACCGTTTGTGATCTCTGAACGAAGCCGTAACTAAAATCGAGAAATCGTCGAAAATCTTCGTTTTTTTACACTTTTGACTCGTCCCACGTGCACTATGATCAAAAGCTTCATTTGTTGTGTACCAGACGTGAAAATTCTCACATTTTCGTGCGTTTTAAATCATAAGTTCATAACTTGAGGTGGCAGGGGAGTCCTAATTCAATTGATTAAAAACACGTAGTTAGTTTAAGTTGTCTAACCGCCTAGCAAAAGTGTGCATTCAGCTCTCAGCGTCGCTATCTCTTGGCAAATAATGAAACTAAAATAATTTTCTGTAATGAAGTTCCTTTTTTTAACCTCAAATTTTTCTATATTTTCTACAATATAAATTTTATTAAGTTTATAACCAATAACTAAAGAAAAAGGAGGATCCATTAAATCCTATTGGACAAGCCATCCAAAAAAGAGATGATTGAGACGGAGGGAATAGCTCTCCTGAAGATGCTTATAAGGCCGAAACGCGTCAGTAGATACCCGGTCATTTCTTCCTCCCTTATTGGCTAAAACGTAATAGTTTTTTTTAAATTTAGGTTATCCGGAGTTTGGATACTATCTGAATAGAACCGGAAGACCAATGGTTTATTCATGCAGTTGGCCAGTTTATCAAATATACGCAGGAATCCAGGTAATATGTAATTTTTTAAGTGTAATGGACTATTTTCGCCAAAATTAAAATTATTTGTTAACTATTTAATCGCACATTAATTACGTTGATGAAGCGATAAACCAAGGTTTTTATAATGGTTCATTACAATTTAAATTATTCAATAAATTTTTTTTAAATTTTTTTCTGTATTTTGGTAGCCAAATTTTTCATCGATCATTGATAACTGTAATCTATGGAGAAATTTCGATGATATACAAGATTCATGGTCGAGCCTTGAAAGCATAATCGATTACTACGGAAACAATCAAGACAATATCGTGCCGAATGCGGGGCCTGGCCACTGGAATGATCCTGACATGGTTTGACATATCTTTATTTTGATCAAATATTTCAAATTTCATTTTAGTTGATCATCGGCAACTTTGGGTTGAGTTACGAACAAAGTAAAACACAAATGGCGATTTGGGCGATTTTAGCGGCTCCGTTGCTCATGTCGGTCGATTTACGATCTATAAGGCCTGAATATAAAGCGATTTTACAAAATAGAAAAATAATCGCCGTCGACCAAGATCCTTTGGGTATCCAAGGGCGCAGAATCTATAAAGTAATTAATCATTTCCATGTCAATCTTTTATGAAAATCATTATTTTAGCATAAAGGGATCGAAATTTGGGCGAGGCCTATAAGCCCACTTTATCAAAATTATTTCTCCTATGCTATCGCTTTTCTCAATCGAAGGACTGATGGAACTCCTTCTGATGTAGCCGTCACACTTCAAGAAATGGGACTTATTGCTCCAGGAGGTTATAGAATAGAGGTACATTTATCATCAGACTTTAAAAAAATTTATTTATCCTTTTTATCCAATTTCAGGATCTATATGAAGATGTAGACTACGGTGTTTTAACTCCACAGACCAAAATTAAAGTTAAAGTTAACCCTTCAGGTATTTTTTTTATAATATATTTTTTATAAATGCTTTTAAAATATTTTTCAGGTGTTGTTATTCTTCGAGCCAACGTTCAACCGTCATATAGTCAAACAACACAATACGACCCATTTCGAATTTTCTCACCTGTCGATCGCAACAGTTACACAAAAAAATGATTCTATTCAGAATGTAATTTTTCAATAATTTTAAAAATACCATTATATAATAATGTTGATCATATTAAACAACTGGGAACTAGAAAAAAAAATGTGGTTCCTAATATTTCTATGCTTTTGTTATATTTTTAAATAATTTACATTTGGATTTATACTCCAAAGTGATATGATCAGGTCAGATTATTAGAAAGTATGTTTATGAAAACTCAGAATTAAATTGCTTCCAGTGACAGAAATAATAAAAATAAATAGGTTTTTTAAAAATAAAGTCAAAAAAGTGTATTTTTGTTATGTAGGAATGCTTTTTATAAAAATATTCTTACAATGTAGTCTCAGTATTTAAAAAAGAAATACCTCGCCTCACATCTTACGTAAGTTAAAAATATTTTTAAAAAAAGACAATATTGTGAGTAATCCTAAGTACTTAATTTTAATATTTTACAACATAAGAAAAATGTGATCATTTTTTTCATAATTGCAGGAATAATGGAATTTAAAAATCACATTATTTATTTTAAAGTTTACATCAAGTTTAGTTCTAAAAATTTATTATGATAGGGCTTTAAATTCTTTTAAATTAGCAAAGCCATAATTATAAATTAGATCATTTGATAATAAAATAAAATTATAATTTTTTAATTAATTCTTGCAGAAATGTACAATATTTTAAAAGTTAAATTAAACCGGCAAAAATGGTATAATTTTATTTCTGAAATATTGTAGGCTCTTTTTTTAGACATGCCTGAAGGCCATGTGCCAAAACTTATATTTTTTAATGGATAAATGATTTTTTTATAAACTCTACGTACATTAAAAATATAATAATTGTAAATAAAAAGCTTGATTAGCCTCTGATACAATTTTTTAAATGAATTAATCATTGTAGAGTTGAAACAATATGTAATAAAATTATTTAAAAATGAAATCTTTGTATAAATATTTGGTTCATTTTATTGATACATGCGTGAGTAATTAATAAATTATTAAATGTATTGTATCAAAATTAAATTTATACTTTCAATTTTAGTAAATATTTTTTTCTTACACTTTGAAGTGCCATTCATTTAATTAACCTAAAAACCTGTATTAAAAAAAAGAACCTACAAGTGGAAGAGAAAGAATAGAAGATGACATGACTTCAGCTTTTTCGAAAAATGTTAAGACATAACTTATTGGGTTTCAAGAAAGGTAAAAAACAATTTTAACATTATGTGAAAGAGAGGCTGGGGCGTGAGTGGAGCTTCCCACGTTGTACTCTTTAACGAGCCGGCTGGCCGCCCCCAATCCCTTCTCACAATTCAAACTCACAATCAGTATTCAGACGGTTTTCGCGGGGCCAGGACGATTTTATTTCGCCACGTTTAAATCCGTTCGCGTCGCCCCGGGACGAAAATATCTCCCGCGATGGTGACCGTCCCCGAAATCTGCCGACTTTTCGAAAATGAAAAGGCCGCTGTAGTTCACGAACTTAAATTCGGTGACGTTCTCAATAGGCTCGTGTGTGAAAAAGTGTTTAATAACTTCGAGCAACTTCTTGTATCAAGGGAGCAAAACGACGACGTCAAAGGTGACGTTTTCTTCTCTTTGCTTTCGAGAAAAACCGTCGACGAGTTTAAAATTTTCATCAATATACTTGAATCTTCAGCCCCGTATATCCTACAACATTTTTTTCCAAGAAGTAAGTGCAGTTCGCGTCCTTAAAAAACCAGCCCTACTGCTGTCTTTTTAAGGGGGAAATATGTAATACTGTTTACCTTTCATATTTTAAATTCCTCAAGTCATTGCTATAATGACGAATTTTTTCCTCATACCTTCCACTTCCGCAGATCAGGAAAAAAAACATTTTAAAAAGCTATAGATCGCAGTATTTGTTAAAAACTGTCATGCGATCTTCTGCAAAATTGCGGAAAAACTTTTTTTTTTTCCTTCTCTACTGAAGAAGGAAGTAGAAGCTTCTCTACTGATCCATAGATTGAAAATTTTTATTTTTTAAATTTACCTACGGTTTTATAAACCAGGTGCAATAAACCGCTCAAACCGCTCTTCCTTTCATTTATTGCAAATTTGAAAAAGAAAAAAAAACTATCCAAAATGGCCTGGTTAACTTTTTTTTTTAAGTTGGCCAATAAACTTGTTCAGATAGTGAATGGCAATTTTTTTAAATTGTTACATACTTAATTATAAAAGAAATATCTAGGAATGTTAAAAGTCGTTATATTCATTTGGTAGTTAATGACCGATGACCTTGAAATATGACAACTATTAACGTTATAGGGTGTTTATTTTTAATTTTCTATTTCTATCGATTCACGGCGCCCGTAGAACACCGTCCTTTCTTGAAGTTTCGCTTCATCCCCCACGTTCACGCTTAAATTAATTAGTTAACACCTTATTAAATGCCGATTAAATGGATGCCTAATAGAAACGTTCTTTCGCTAACTTCTTTAATTGTTAATTATCAAGATGAAGAGCAGGCGTAAAAATGCGGAGGAAAAAACTGTTTGAACAGGAAAAAAGTGTAGGAAACGAAAAAACCTGTAACCCGTAAGTGTTTAATAAATTAATAAAATTGTTAATTTCTAATCTTTTTGCTACGATCTCTCGTTTTGAGAACGACAAATGCTTAGAAACGCCTTTGTACCGAGAATTTTTTTTTTTCTTGGTTTTAATTAATTGCTTTTCATTGGAATCATTTTGCCTTTATTCATCAGAAAAAAAATTCTGTGACATTTTACTAGGAAAATTCACAGAATCTTTTGCAACGAGCGGAAATTTATTTATAAAACAAATTTTTAATATTTCTGAATAATCGAGTGTCTATTGTACGTTAGGTATTTAATACTTAATATTGTTTAATTAGTTTACTTCATGATTTTTAGGTGGCCTTGATATACAGGATTTGGATTTTGCTGACAGCGATGACAAAGAAGAAGAATTATATGCTGTATAATAATAACAGGTAGGTTTTATTTATAAAATCAATTCATGAATAACGTTAGTTTTGATGGATAAACCATCTTTGTCCCTTCCTTGATCGAATCAACCTTCAAGAAGTTAGTTTTCAAACCGCTAGATAGCCTAAAATGCGAAAGAAGTGGGGAGAATCGTGCTTTGATTTGGTGGAAAAACGTTTCATGTAGGTAGCGCTGATTACGCAGCTCGGAGGTTTTTGCATTTAAAAACGTTATATGTTCTTTAGTTTACCAGTTTCCATTTTAATTGGTTTTTGGGCAAAATTCACTCTCCTGTACAGTTGCCTCTTGCTACATGCAACATTTTTCCAGCGAGGTATTCAAATAGTGCTTTGCTTGTTTCTGACACTGCGTAGAAATATAAAGGGAGTTGTCTCTCTTGTCAAATATCTGAATACAGTTGTTATTCGGCAGGGAACCGAGAAAAACGTCCTAATATTGGTGAAACGAGAGATTTTTGTTTGTTTTTTTGGTCAAAAGACTGTGGACAGCGTTGCCAAAATACCGAGGAAATCATGTGACAATTTTGTAAAGGTTGGGAAAAACTCCTAATAATAGTTTGCTTTTTGGTGCGAAAATCGGATGGTGTGAAGAGGAGCGGAAAAATTGTCTACCTATGAGGTTTTTTCTCTAAAATAATTTTGAACAAAATGTGTGATTATTTTAAATATTCCTAATGTGATTCTATGTTAGAAGGAAGTTTTTATAAAACTATATGATTAAAAAGGCATATCTTGTCAGTTCATTTATTTTTTTCGTTGCCCGCTGAGGAGTCCGTGGGGGGATACTATTTTCGTCCACTCCCGCCCCAGTTGTGACGGGGACGATCACCTAAAAATCCCAAACATTGTCGCGCTACTAACAGACAGACTGTCCTACTGCGGGTCACGGTCGCCCTCGCTGCAGTTCATATTTTTTACGATTAAATTTTTTTTAATCGTTTTCCTTATTTTTTTAAATCTCCCAGTTTTTAAATTATGAAGTGCAAAAATATTAGCTGTAGGTCATCGTTTATTCAACCAAAACGGACTTATTTGATTCCAGTCCAACCTCCTTATTATTGCTTCTCACAGCCATCCTCACTCACCTACGAATACATTCAAAGATACAGGTGAATATAATTTTTTTTTTAACTTTTACACGAGCATTTTTCCTCATATTTACTTCTCACCCCGATTTCATTGCTCACATTTTTATATAATTTCGTTCAGGAAGAAAAATAAATTTAAATAAAAAAAAAGTAGTTACCAACTTATTTCAAAAAGGAGAATTTTATGCAATAGTTTGCGATTAGCCCACGTGTGCGAGTTGCCGCAAACTGAAGCCAGATTTATTTTATTTTTTATCTTACGCTTCCATTCTATAAAAAGAAGTGAAAAATTTAGACCTTACGTAGGTCTTTATTTTTATGCAAACAATAATAACAAGAAGAAATGAACACATTTTTCACATCACTATTGATAAATAGCTACCAGTCAGTCTTCGGACTCTGAGAACTGAGAAGCCTCTTCTTTTTTTGGCCCAATAAAAGATGATGCCAGAAACCAAATTAAATCATTTTAACCAGATTTATCTTAGGACGGAAAAAATAAAATAAATAAATAAATAAAAATTCACGAAAACGTAGGCATTTAGACTAAGTGTGCCCATGTTATGTTACAAAAATTCCCCTAAAAGATGTTGAAAAATTGAGTTGGGAATGAAAAAAGAGTTTTCTACTTGAAATACTATTTATTGAAATATTATTTATCGATAAAGTGAAATCAAAGTACTTCACTGCTTACTTTTTTAACTTCCTTAAAAAATTTATTGTGATACCCTCCACGTCGGGTTTTTGGGGAAGGGTCTTCCAGACCCCGAAGGGTCAAATCGAATATTGATCTTTACCGATCTCAACTTTGTCTGTGGTTCCAGCCGGCCGTCCAGTACGGCCACGGTTTCGAACCCATTTTCACCAAATTTTCACACAAATTTCTTTAGCCGGTGAACAAGAATTTAACGAGGGCGATTTTTAAATTTTGAAAAAATGGCGGAGATTTGTCTGTTAGAAATTTTAAAAAATTCGCTGCGGCCGAACCGTTGGCGTTGGTCCGATTTTCATTAATCACTCCTTATATTTTTAGGAATTTTATTAATTATCATTTTAGTAGGAAGAAATTTCATACTTCCACGCATTACGAGAGGGACCTGCCGTGCGCAAAAATACCATTATTTCTACCTTGATACTTAAAAAAAATTTCGGAAAAAAAACTTAAAAAGATTTGGAAAAAAAGCGCAAATTTAAAAAAGCATACGGAACATTAAAAAAAAACTTTTTTGAAAAAAAAAAAGCTCGGAAAATTATTTTAAAAAACTGCAAATTTTTTGAAGAAAAAAAAATTAGAAAACTTTTTGGAAAAAAAAACTTCCCCCTCCGTCATACTTCCCCCCTTATATTTTCCCCTCCGTTATACTTCCCCTCCGTTATACTTCCCCTCCGTTATACTTCCCCTCCCTTATACTTCCCCCTCAGTTATACTTCACTCCCTTATACCTCCCCCTCCTTTATACTTCCCCCTCCTATATTTTACTTCACTTTAAGGAAGTTTTCGTTGGAAGCTCTTCAAACTAGTACTTTTCTATATGATCGCCGCAACCGTAAGCTGATTGTGTGGGATATAAGCCACCACGAGAAACAAATAAATGAGCAGGAAATTCCCGATTATAAATTAGACTCGTAAAACGATTGCTTCCGATGGCATGCGGACGTATTGGTTTTTAAGTTGACATACCAGATTCCCTTTGCTGTGTAGCCCTCAAACTCTAATTTTCTTGGCGCTTAAATTGATTACCTAATTAAATGCTTACTAGTAGGTTTTTGTAAAAAAATAATTGTTTTTGCTAAATAAATTGCAAGATCTACCAGTCTGACCATAAAGTTTGATGGCATTTTCCTCATAATAAGGTTTTCCTTCTTGTTTAATGGATAATTCGGCCTTGAAATTTCAAATTTTAATTTTCTTTTTTATTCTTCAGTTTTCCCGAATTGCAACATGGCTCACTTGACCGGAACATACGGAATTATAACCCGAGGCCAAATAAATTCGTTACTAGTTGCGTGGTCAACGATGATGAAAACCTGAGTGTATCTTCTATATCAGAAATCTGCAGTCGAACAAATTGCAGTTTGTTTAAAGGGTAAGTTTTTTTTAAAATGTTTTTCGTGTGTCTTGGATCGCGTCTACAAGAAGTTTCCAATAATCTCAACAGGTTGCGCTAGCTCTGGTTTGCAGTAGCGTCTGTCTACTGAAAATGCGTTTGAGGCATTTGGACTTTACCCTTATTACCCTTATTTCGATAAACACCAGTTTAAAATAATGTTGTTTGCTAAAAAAATATCGTTTGAATAGGTAGCTCCATGAAGCAGATTTTCCAGTTGCGCTATTATTAGGTAAATTGAGAGAAAAAAAAAAAAGTTAGGCCAGGTTTTTTCTATGTTGAACGTTAGATAGCGTCACTGAATAGCACCCACCCCGTGCACTCCACCGTTTTTGCCCATTTGAAAAAAGATAATTGCTGCACCCAGACTTTTTTTGATGTGCGGCTAAATTTTATAGGGCAAATCAATACTTATACTTCCCCTCCCTTATACTTCGCCGTACATTATGCTTCCCCCTCCTATTGTATATTTTTACTTTTCTTTAAGGAAGTTTTCGTTGGAAGCTCTTCAACCTAGTACTTTTTATAGTGAATGAAACTGGAACCAAAATTTTCACTAAAAACCGTTATTTCGTAAGGGTTTAAAAAATAACGAGGGCAGTCCTTTCGCCATAAAGACAACTGGACATACTTACAACATAACATACTCTCGAAATAAAATGGACATAAAATGGAGGATAAACGGTCAAATCGAAGTATTTTCAACATAAAATAACCTCTAAATAAAACGGAAGAAATAGAAAACTGTTTAAACCGTTTTTAAAGGATCTTGCAACTCGACATAATCTCGAAATAATCTCGAAATAATCTCAACATAACAATTAGCGGCGAAGAGGGTGACGGGAGCGTGACTAACTCGGAGTTACGACACATCCGCGCCACTAGCGTCTACGTGACTGACTATAGGCTGACAGGCATGAGGCACACCCCCTACTTCCTCGCCACCGTTCATTCTCGGAAGTCGAAACGTTAAAGGAGCAACCAAGTACTTTTATCATTGTTTAATTTTAAAATTAAAACTTTCATTCATTACTACACAGCTCTACGAAATATATTTGATCAGCTCGTTTTGTGACACAAGGGGGTTAATTTTTTTTCCTCTCGCGAGGATGTGCTCGTTTTATGGCAAAAGGGGGTTAATTTTTTTCCTCTCGCAAGGATGTGCTCGTTGTATGACAAAAGGGGGTTAATTTTTTTTCTCGCGAGGATCAGCTCGTTTTATGACACAAGGGGGTTGATTTTTTTCCTCTCGCGAGGATTTGCTCACCCTGTAGGGCGAGGATCAGCTCGTTTTGGACACAAGGGGGTTAATTTTTTTCCTCTCGCGAGGATGTGCTCGTTTTATGGCAAAAGGGGGTTAACTGTCAGCCTATAGTCACGTAGACGATAGGGGCGCGGATGTGTCAGACTTCCGAGTTAAAATTATATTCGCCCTTGGGCCCGCCCGTCCCCTTCAACCCCTCCACGTTATGTTCATTTTATTTCGAGATTATTTCGAGATTATTTCGAGATTATGTCGAGTTGCAAGATCCTTTAAAAACGGTTTAAACCGTTTTCTATTTCTTCCGTTTTATTTAGAGGTTATTTTATGTTGAAAATACTTCGATTTGACCGTTTATCCTCCATTTTATGTCCATTTTATTTCGAGAGTATGTTATGTTGTAAGTATGTCCAGTTGTCTTTATGGCGAAAGGTATGTACCCAAAATAACCATAAACCTAAAATTTTGACTAAAAACCCTTATTTTTTGTATTTATTGCTAACCGAAATTCACCGAGGTTTGGGTAAATACGCTAAAATTTAGCCTAAGGGGTTTGTAGAAGAATACTTTTACCCCGGGTTTTTTAGGTCTAAAATAAAATATCTTTAAAAAAAATTAGCAAAAGATAATTTTGCTGTAATGACAGCACAAACCTTCATTTTGATGGAGCTTCGGTATTTACAATATTATGTTTACAAATACAAAGGGTGCCCACATAGTTAAGACCGGTGCATGGGCAAAAAACAATGGATTGAGTAGGTGGTTTTTAAAGTTATTTGAATAATTTTCTTCTATTTCAGAAAGAATGATCTTCTCATGTTACCGAACAGTCGATTTAACGCTCTGTGTGAAATGTACGAAGATCCCGTTGCAGAAATCGTAAGTTTACTCTTTAATTTAAAAACAGTCGTTTACTACAAAAAGAAAAAAAAATGCCAAAAGAAAAAAATGTCGGTTAATCATAGCTTTCATAATTTGTTGTTTTCAAATTTCACCGTAGTGTTATTTATATTCGTAGCTGCCGCGCATAATCAAAGAGCGCTCGCCGTTTTGATAGTCACTTTCACTCTTCCGATTCCACGTCTTAATTTTTTTCCTCCCCAGCTTGATAGGAAGTGTTTCGGATAAGAAATCTGGTCTAACTGGACTCAGCAAGCTCGTAACTATCGGGCTTGATTAATTTTTCCTGGAAAAAAAAATGTTAACGTAGGTTTTTTATTAGAAATGAAAACATTTGGAATGATAAGATAAAAATTCTCATGCTACTAAACATTCACATGAATTTACTGCACGTCCACTTTTAATAATGCAGAAACATCGGTTTTTTTTATCTTATTGATTTTATTTACTTTTTCTGTTTGTCCGTCGCCACCTTTCTGAGCTCCCTTGCTGAAGAAGACAGTTCTATCTCTGAAGCACGCACATCAAATTTGTGCTTAAATCCTCGATTTGGACATCTAATGTTCACTGTGTTTTGGTAAAAACTTTAAAAATAAATATTTTGCATTCGGATTTTATAAAAAACATTGGAACAGACATCGAGGGGGGAAAAAAATTGAAAAAACAAGATAAAGTAAGCCCAGAAAGGTCGGAGCCTTTCATATCTGTACAAGGGTGGGAAGATCCGCCCACTAATTCTTCTTCGCAGTACGTCCCCAGGCATGAAATCGTCGAAAAGTCGGATTCATCGCCATCGGCGAACTTCCGAATCGAAATATTTGGTAATTATCATTTTAAATTGTGAAATTTAAGCCAAAGCAATGAACAAAAAGTTTTAATAACCGGCTCCGTGGCTGGTGGGTTCAGTCTTTGACTCTCACCACGGAAGACCGGGGTTCGATCCCAGGTTGGGTATAGGGATTTTTGGTTGGAAGTAAAATTCCAATTAAAATATCCCTCTACAAAATCTGTGGATAATTTAGTTAGGCCACTACTCTGGTAGTTGGCCCAAAAGGGCGCCATGGCATTATGGCGAAAGCCCCCGCCTGGGTCTGATCCCCTCCCCCTTTGTAAAAAGCCCTGGCTTAATACAATTAACAAAAAAAGAGTAGATTGACCAATAGTAAGAGTAAGCCTCTTGCTCATTGGTCATATCTACTTCTTTTTTTAAAAAAAAAAAAAAAAAAAAAAAAAAAAAAAAAAAAGTTTTAATCAATTTAAAAAAAAAAGCGCGGTTGAGCCAGTTTAAAAATATAACGTTGAAAATTATAATAAGATAATTTGCAATGAATAGTCAAACTGTGGGGCATTAAAATAAATGGTGTTTGAGTGGGAATTATGAACTTCCTATCCCACAGACTTCACGGACCGTGATACTTCCTTTTTCTTCATGGTTTCAAAGCGTTCTTATTACTTTTTGTTCGCCCGTTTCTTTTAGGAAACGCTCATATTTTTTAGCGGAAACAAAAAGGACTTGGATATTATTAACGTAGCGTATTTTCGTTTTTCTCTACGGTTATGACTTGACCCGGATCTTCAACTGGAGTGACTAATTGGCCATTAATTAATTAAATACAACAAACTCGATACCGGAAAAGTTAACGTTTTTTGGGTTGGAATAGTTAAGGACATATGACGCTCGAAAAACCTTTTACCGGCCATTGTTCCAAAAATGGAACAAGTTTTAAATTATTTTTAACTTCCTTAATTTTTTATATGATATGATAAGAAAATTTGGGTTTTTAATTTTTTTAAAGCATCAACAATTTTTAAAAATCATCGAAATTCATCCTGATAATACTGCATTGCATGATAAATATATTTTTAAACTTTTTGTTCGGTGTAGCTTGATCATGCCACTCCATTTTTGGAACACGTCAGAAATCGCCTTTATCATTTAATATACCGGGTGTCCGGAAACACATGGCATATGTCTGGGAGAGCGTTAAAAAGTGGTTTTATGAAAAAAGTTAAATGTAAACCCCCCTTAATTTAAATCAAAGAATTTTATGATGTAGTTTAAAATGCGTTTGGATATACAGGGTGCGCCCCACAGCACCTAACTTCGTTATTTCAAATAAGAACCCCTATTTTTTATTTCAGATTCGTAATCTACGCAAAATTTCAAGTTGATTCGACTATTCATGTGACCATTTTTGACAACTTTAAAAAATATCAAGTTTCGACCCTGGAGACTCATTTTTTTTAATTCCACTTATTTTGTCCGAAGATTCCAACTGTCACAAATTCGAGCATCTTCGCATTCTGCATCACGAGATTTCGTCGCTAACGGCCTTTTTTCAAGTTAACCCCTAATTTCTTACTCTTTATAATTGAAAATTAGCGATTTTTTAACAGATTATTTCTTTTTGATGCACAACTACAAAAGGCGCTGTTGATCTTTCAAAATTTATGGTTCGAAAGAAAAATTCCTTTTAAAAAACAGCGAATTTTCATTTCTGAACTAAAAACTGGGATTTTAACTTGAAAAAGGCCGTTAGCGACGAAATCTGACGAAATCTCGTGATGCAGACTGCGAAGATTCTTGAATTTGTGACAGTTGGATTCTTCGGACAAAAATAAGCGGAATTAAAAAAATGAGTCTCTTAGGTCGATTTTAACGGATTTAAGCGCAAAAAAACGCTAAAATTTGACTTTTTTCAAAGTTGTCAAAACTCGGCATATGAATAGTCAAATCAACTTGAAATTTTACGTAGATTACGAATTTGTAATAAAAAATAGAGGTTCTAATTGGAAATAACGAAGTTGTGTTGAAGATTTACATTCATATAAGCGAAAAGATCGTTTTCACATAAATCTATAAGTTCCAGTTGTAATGTTGAAGTTTGAAATCCAAATTTCAGATGGAAAAAAATAGACAATTTTAATGAAAACCGGACGGCCAGCATCACAGACAACCTCGTAATTGGCAAAGTTCACTAATAGGTTTTCCTCTAAAGGAAGACCCTTTTCTTCTTTTTTTGCCACCCCTGAATTTAGAAAGGACGAAAATTTCATTGTTTTCATTCTAAATATTGAAATCTACGGGGGAGAAAAATTTAAAATTTAGTTGATAATAAAGTATAAAAAACTTTTTGACAGAGCTTTGCCCCAGAACCTTGAACTAGGTGAATAGCGCGGGTCGAACTCGGCGTGAGAACAGAATAAATTAAACTGGCGTGTGTATGTGTGTGAAACCCCGTCATCGCTAATTACGCCTTAAAGAAAAACGAAAAGAATTAACCCTTTTTATAAAAATTAATTGGTAACCCCTTCAGGCTATTATTTTAAAGAGGAAAAAAAGAAGTCGAAGAGATGGACTGGAGAATTTCAAAGATATCCGACTGTCATGTCATAATAAAATTGAACGATTGGTTGGCCTAGCGAAGAAGAGGCTGAGGGAAGCTGAAAGGAAATCGCCACTTTAACGACCAATAAAACAAGAGAATTATCACACCCTTCTCATGGTCGGAAGGGAAGAGGGGAAAGCCATCACTTTCGTTTAATCTAATCCATTACGACGTTCTCACAATCTCTGCTTTTTTTCCCCGATCCCCGATCCCAACATAAAAGCTTTACATGGGCAAAGTTCGAAAAAATGTTACTTGAAGAATCTCAAGTATGAATATATAAAAATAATGGCACTTAACATTTTCCCCCTCAAACAGAATGAAATGTTGCGTTTTACTAAATTAATTCATTGCATCTCCTATTTAGTCGTTTCTCATAATAAAAAGCACATTCTTCAAATACATGAATAATTCGAAATAATATTACACGCCTATATTTTTGCAATGCGGTCAACGAGGAATTTTTAATTGGGTCATGAATTAATTTTGGTTTTGTAATCAAAAAAGAAAAGTAGAAAAACCTTTGAAAGACACATCAACCGATGAAAGCACATTTCACTCTTAACCACACGTGGATTAATATAATGTTGACCAAATCAGTTTTTTTCCATGAAATTCGATGGACAAAAAATGTAGGTGACCATTGTTGCCTGTCAATTTACGTTTCAGTTTTAGAATATTTAAATTTTCTATGATCTGTAAAGAAAAACAAGTATTCTGGATTTTGTTGGGGAAAATCGTTTCCTGGAAATTCTGGAAGCCCGTGAAAACTTTAAGTAGGGTGGAGTAATGGTAGTTTATAAAAAGCTTTGTCCTAACCAGGTCTGAAGGCACCCTTTTCGCCCTTCTTACTCATCCCTAGTTGACCCTCACTCCTATTTACCGTTAAACTGGTGGGTGTTTTCCGAAAGAACTAGAATTAAAACTCAGGTACATACTTAAAATGAGACTTTTTCTGAATTCCTTTCGATCCGGATGTTACGACTTCGAAATTCTAGCTGTGTTTCCATAATTGTACGTTTAAAATTACCCCTTGGAAGTTAAATTTCTTTCGTTTATTAATTCCACACTTCGTTTCGGTGAGAATTCATCATTTTTCTTCGCATTCCATTCCATCAGTATTACAAGGGGCGGTGTCGGGTTTTATGTAACTTTTAGCCTCATAATCGTTAGGAATTCTGGTGCTCGAATAAACGTAGGGAAAGTCGGCGAACATAATCTTCAAGGGCAGGAGATTGAAAAAAAATTCCCGAAACATTAGTCATTGTAACTTTTTTTCACCCCGTTACTGACTTTTCTGGAGCAGGGTTCATTCTTGCGTAGCGAGGAAAATAAGTTTTTGATTCACTTCGCCTCCGATGAGTTTATTTAACACTTCGTTACTCACGTCGGGTCCCTGCGGACCCGACTGTCTGTTTTTTCAATATTTCTTAATTTTATGCTTCTCAAATTGCCCAATGGGATTTATCTATTCTATTTATTTGATAAGAGCTACTGTTAGGTTATGTTTTTACTTTCTAATACTAAAATTTATAGCTAAGAGAGGCATATTGACCCGACGTGAGTAACTACGTAACAAGAATATAATTTTTTTTTTCTAATTTCCCCTTTTTTATTGATACGTGGTTACTCACCTCGGGTCCGTAGGGACCCGATGACGTCATTTTATCCCGCCATTTTACTCCTTGAACCAATAGAACCACATAATTTCGGGTCAATTTGACCCGAGGTGAGTATTCATGTTACAAAAATAATGAATTGATACTGCATTTTTAGAATATTTAATTTCAATTTCCAAATATAAACGTATTTTTTTGCATAATGTGTAATTTTTGTAAGAATATTTAGCATTTCAATTATTTAAAAAAAGCAGCTTGAAAAGCAATTGGAAGTTAGTTATATATGCAATCAATTTTTGAAAAGTGTAAGATTGAAGGAATACACTTTTGGAGGAGCAAGTTTCAAGTCATCAATAAATAATCAAAATAATTGATTTCCAATTTTTAAATTTATTAAATCAAAAGAAAAACGTTAAAAGTGATAAAAAAAATTGAGTATTTAATAAGTTTACATCGTTTTGGACAATAATTCACTAATTTAAATACTCGGGTCCGCCCAGACCCGAGGTGAGTAAACTTGTAACTTTGTCCAGGTGAGTAACGAAGTGTTAATTTTCATTCTGTAGATTCAGTTGATTTTTTTCGGTTTGCTGCCTATTTGTTTGTTTGTTGACCTAAGATAAGCCGCCTTTTGTTTTTTGCGTGCTCAGAAGTTTTGGAAATTGGGTGAAAGGGCGTTAAAATATTTCTCAACGAAGCTAAATAAAAAACCGCTAAGTTCACCATTTCTTGATTAGTTTCCGTTGTACGGTTTCTGATATCTGTTCTATAAAAGAAAAACCGATTTAAACTAAACTTTTTTTTAAACCATTATGTGAGGTCAATTTTAGGCTTACTATGAATCGCATCCCTCACTTGCTCAGGGGAATATTGCTCCAGCAGCCAAAACCTAGCTTTCTGCCTAGGAAAACCTTTTGGAGATTTTTTCTTGTTTGTTTTTAACTTCCTTAAAGAAGTTATTATAGGAAAAAACCATTTCTGCAGGATTTTGGTGATTCTTCAGGTTCTCGTTGTTCTGCCAAAAAATGGGAGTTTTTCACGGTTTTATTCTCCTCAATCTTATGGATCTTAGGCTTAAAAGCCCATGGACGTCTTTTAAATTTTGAGCTTGCCAGTAATCGTTTATTTTTCCTTCTGATTCGGGGAAAAGACTAAGTAATATGTTGGTATGAACTTCTCCGTCCTTGCATTCCCGCATGAGAGCTGTAGTGAAAGGATTGTAGACCAAACAAGCTTGTATTTTTCAGTTGGAAAATTAGGTCAGTTACCTATATTTTTAGTTTGTTATTTACTATGTTTTCCTCAATTTTTTTTATATACATATAAACAATTTTGGGGGATGGCAAACTGGAAATTTTGGACAAAATGTAATAGTGAATGAAAGACGTCTTGATCTGGAGGGGGTGGTATCTACCCTCACCCTCGAAATGTTTTTTCCCTTTCCCTCCGTACATTCCAACAGGTGCCTTTGTCTAGAACCTGTTTACTCAGGTAACGTCATCCCAAGGCAACCGGCAACCTTCGCCGCGGAGACTTTCTTCTGGAGTGGGGTGGCGAAAGGTCAGCGGCGACAGCGCCGCGTACGGTTCTTTTCTCTAACTACAAAAATCTCAGCATCCTCAGTATTGTGATTGTCCTTCCTCGGTCCTCCGGTTCTCTTTATTTCGAACCCGCTCTTCTATTCAACTAAGTTTTATCCGTTTCTAATCCCATCACTTCGATAAAAGGACCAAAGTCTGCTCCCTTCTCTGTGATTTTCAGTTCCAAGTGACCCTCCACGTGTCAATTTCAATAAAATAGTTATGTGTGTAAAGTAGTTTGAAATCTACAGCCGTTATGGACCCCCAACTGTCGGATCTTGTCCGCGATCAGGTGAGCCAGGATTCGATTAAAACATTCAAATTACCATACCCTTTTTTATTATATTTTTTTAACATTTGATCATTTTTAAGACGAATTCAAAAGTGCTTTAATGTTTTCCTTCTTAAGTTACCTATAGCTAATGCTAAAGAGTGCAACCTTAAGAAGGTTCATCAGTCCAAAGAAGTTGGAATATCAGTTTAGAGTTGAATGCCGCGAGGTGCCTATGGCACGGTTTACTTTGATGACACTTAAAAAACTTTTTCCGTTTCCTTCTTCCGATGGAATCTTGGTCGCTTGGTAACCGCTCCCCGTCCTCGAGTCACACCTTAATCACGTTTATGTTCAAGCCGTGGTGTCGGCGCGCTTTCTCCTCGATTTACGTACGATTTTCTGGCGCCTTTGCCAACACTTTTATTTAAATCAAGCGATTTTTTATTAATTTGTCTTAATTAAAGCGGCGGATGTATTTTGTCAAGCCCTGCCCGCGATTGGTGCGTCTGTTAATTTTTTTTTTTGGCTGAGTAGACCATCAATTGAATTTGTTTCGAATTTATCAAACAGTTTTTTTAACGTCTTTTTTCTAGTAAAGGAAGGCTGCACATGTGACTGAAGGAGGGGGACACGTTATTTTTTTTTTCCATCCGATTTCCGCCCTCCACATGTTTTTGCCTTTCGGTCAAAGAATTGCCCGTCCATTCTTTTTTTTTTTTTTTTCTTTCTCATGTAGGTTCTTCTTCTCTTTCTTAACTTGTCCTGAATTTGAAAAACATTCAGCTAAAAAATCCTTCACTAAAGGCATTGTCAGCTTCTTATCACCAACTCGCAACCAAATTTTTGACAAATGACTTCCAAAAAGACGATTTTCTTAAAATCACGCATTATTCCGGCCTCATGAAATCGAGAAAACTAAAAAATTTTAACCAAACGCTTTCGCTTGAACTTTTACGAAGAATCTTGGGTTAAAGAAAACTCTCGACCCTTAAAATTCGTAATAATTTTTTGCGGTTTTTGATCAGCCATCGGAATTCAAGGGTGGCCCTAGCGGTTTTGTGCTTTCAGTAAAATCACATTTGAAATTAGCTTTCGAACAATAAAAGAAAATATAAAAAGAAATCATGTAGACGTAAAAAAAAGGAAAATTCTAAAAATTGTGTTTGGTTACTAGAAGTTTTAGCTTTCTCAGAGAGATTAAAAAACTCCATTTTTTAGATATTCAATAATCTTATGTTGACTAGAATATTCAGAGGGAAAAAAGAGTCTTCGGGGCCCAAATTTTTTATCCCTAATCGCACTTTTTGATTGGGTAACATTCTCGCCTAGAATAGGACTGAGGTGGCTGCTTATTAAGTTTTTTACGATGATCCCTCTTTAAAATTTTTTTCTTTCGAAAAAATTCATGGACACCGCAAATTATGTGAAGTATTGTGAGAATAAGCTCATGAATATTCATTTTAGTCTTATTTACTTACTCGTAATTCGTGACAGTCCTTTAAATTATATTATTTACCTTATTATTTCATAATTTTCAAAGATACTTTTTGTTTTGTATGAATAATTAATAAGGAAGGACACTCCCAACATATGGGATGAATAATATTTCTTGTAGGTATCAGAGATTTACGTATTAAATAGATTCATTGAGGCCCCACGGTTGAGATTTTATTTTGTATTTTCGGCTTTTTAAAGGTGCATTCCGAGGGACTTGTATTATTAAAGATTCGTGAACGATATGAAACCTTGTATTGTATTTTTGCTGATCGACGCATTTCTTATCCAGATAACGCGTTTGAACTCTCCATTGTTCTCTTGAAGACTCAAAAGAGTCACTGACATTTTGATCAAACTTAGGGATTAAAATCTTCAGGTTGAAAATTTGATTTAGCCAGATTTTATGGAAATTAATGTTCGCGTGTTTGTTCAATAAAACGAATTCAATGAATTCTCGCTTTGTGGGATGAGGATGCCCTGAGTAGCAGGAGCTATAATTTTTCTGCACTTTCCTCTCCCATTGTTGAGGACAGTGGCGTCGCTACCGGGATCGAGGTGGTCCGTTGAACGTTGAAGAGAGAGAAAAAGGTGGTTTCGCAAAGACCTTCCAAAAACCGTTTGTCGAGGGTATACCACTAGCTTTCTTTTAAGAAATTTAAAAAAGGGAAATTTCGGAGTTTTAGCGACGCCACTGGCTTTTTTTCTTTTTTTTCCAGTTTTTTTATTCTAAAATTCTTTACAGGCTTTTTCTCACGCGTCTTTGACCCTAATAAACACCCTTTTTGCCGGATTTCAGGACGTTTTTCGTCCGATTTACCCCCTTTTTGTACCAGATTTTTCTTTCGGTTTTCTTTCCCCTTCAAATCCGCTTTTTCCTCTGATAAAAGCCCCTTTTTACTTATTTTAGACGTTTCCCCCCCATTTTTCGTGAAAGAAACCCCCGTTTCATTCAGTTTAAATTCAAATAATGTAGTTTCAATTATTTTAGGACTTAAAAAAACTTAAGCATTAATGATGTTAAAATGAGTCGTCTTATGCTGATCGTAGAAGATAAAAATTATGGACAACAGTTCGCTAACAAAGGAAACCAGTAAATAACTCATTGACAGTTACGAGAGATGCAATGGACAAATTAGTTTTGGGTGTCGAGTATATCCATAAATCAACTTTAACGACTCTAAAACAAGGCGTTTTAAGCGTCCGAAATTTTTTTTTTTAAATCCCATCCTCAAATTCGGTTGGTCGTTTTTCCTTTCCGATTCGTCGGATTATCTGTTGGCATTCTCCAGGAAAAGTAGGTTTGTTTTATCTATTAAATTTTTGAAGAATAGTTTTAGTTATGGGCCTTCAGGAAAACGCAGGTTATTGGAAAGGGCTATAAAATGTGTTCTCAGTGTGTGAAGAAACCCAAATAAAATTTAAAAATACAAAATTCAATAATTTGTATGAACGTTTTTATAGGTATAAACTGAAGAATGTTATGAGACGATCCACGTCCCGGGAAGTGTCCGTGACCTTGCTCACGCCTCATTCATGACTGACTCACCATTTGGGTCCCTTCTTCTTTTTTTACCCTTATTTCAAAGTTTTTAACCTCTCGGTCTCTCGAGATGATGCCAGGTTTAGTCGGTAATCATTCTTTGAGTCATCATGATTTAGAAGACGCCGGATTATAGTCTCCCCTTGAATAAAATAAGAGCAACGGAAAAAAAAAGCTTTTGTGTTGCCCATATCGTTTCAATTAAATCTACTTCCCTGGTTGCCATTTTATTCCTGTCAGGCCATAGGGGCACCTAGTTAACGATTATCTTCGCCTTCCGTCGAGATTTACAGTTTTCAATGAATCAGACGAAAATATTGGTAGCATTGTTTGCTCTCCCGTGATTTTTTTTTAAGGTCAGTCGGTTGACGACTTCGTTTTTATGTACCTGACGCCGTATACGACTTAACACTACTTACCTACTAGGCTACTCTCCTTCCGCCTCGAAACTCGTCTATGTGCTGAATACGTGCGCCTCAGGCTCCTATCTAATCTCTTCTTGTTCTACTCGCGTTGATGGATTTAAATTGTTACTCCTTCTTTCGCTTTTTAAATGGTGTCCGAAAAACTTGATTTACTAATTTTAATTTTTTTGATAGTTTCATGTCTTCGAGGAACAATCAAAAATTTTTCCACTTTTGCTTCATTTTACTGCTATAAACCTTCACAAGTTTCCTCCTTAACATTTCATTCTTGAAAGTCGTAAATTAAAAGAAAAAATTGTAGAAAGTCAGTTTTTCAAATTGAGGTTAGATAAGAAACATCTGAAAATTTGTGGTTGATTTAATTATTGAGTGTTTGATTAACCTAGAAAGAAGATGCAAAACGTAGAAACGCGTTGTGAAAATCGATTGAAGCTCCTACTACTACTTGTAATCCTGTTACTTCCCTCATCTGTTTTGACATCAAAACCCGGTTTTGTCTCATTTTTCCCCCCTCACTTTCATTTTTAGTTTGCGAGCTCCCTCTTATTTTTGTTCGCCGGACACTTCATTCCGTCTCGTTTGTACCTAAGCCGACAAAAAAGCCGCGGGGCGAGTATATTCTGTCCCTCAGGCTACTCTCCCCTACATTGTGCATTGAAAAAAAATTAAATTTTATTGATTAATTGCACAATCTTTTTATACCCAAAAAATATTTTCAAATATTCAATTTTATCGTTGAAAAGTTATAAATTCAATGCTTCGGTGACGACTCGACGAGTCTGTTGCCCGCTAATTATGTCCTTTGTGCAGTTTCCAGAGTTGGCTGGTATAAGCTCCTACTCGCTTTTGACGACCTGATACTCCATTTAACTATACCTTCTGCGACTAGTTTAATGCTGTTTTTCCCCTTTTCTTGGAATTTTAAGAGATGGAGAGTGTATAAAAAAACTGCTTTTTAATGGCTTTTCTTCCTCTGTACCTTCCATTTTTGCATAACATGGGTTTGTTTGTGTGTACTTATCTAAAAGGTATTGGAACGAAGCCCGTTTCAAAGTGATTCTATCTGTGAGTACATGGTTAGGTTTTTAAACGAGACACACGCCAGTGGAATAACAAAGCGCACTTAAAATGTCTTCAGTTCTTCAGTACATTATATTTTATTTTTGAAGGCAACCTCATAGCTCTAATATCCCACTGTAAACTCTTTTAATAATATTACTTGTAAGGTTGGTGTTACATCATTTCCGTTTCCGTCATTTTTTTTTAAATTGAATTTTTTTTTCACAGAGTGGAGAGAGGGTGGTTTGGGAGATCCACCAGGTGACACTTAACCGAGTTCCTGGATACGGTTTTGGAATCGCTGTCAGCGGAGGCCGCGACAATCCGCACTTTACCAACGGCGATCCTTCCATCGCTATCTCCGATGTTTTGAAAGCTGGCCCAGCTGAAGGAAAATTATTGTAAGATTTTAATTAATGTAAAAATAAAAGTAAAAAGTGTGATGATTCTGGTTGAGGATATTTACAGGTGGTCAGTCAAGGGAGGGATTCGCTAACTTTTTAGCGAGTGACTCTCTTTTACCAGTGAAAATGTGTGGTGGACCCCACTATCTGCTTGAACGCCTTTAGAGTTTAGTCACCTATGATTTTTGGGCAAAAAAATGGTTTAAACCAAAATTTTGACCGCAAACCCATTGTATCGCTCACCAAAATTTACTGAGATTTGTCCATATTGGGCCCAAAATGAACAACTAACGTTAAAGGCCCAATCGCTCATCTCAAATCCAGCGTTCTTCATGTCTCAAAACATTGAAATTCTAGTGAAAACGCCCAAAATCCTCTAAAAGTACTGAAGTGTTGGAATTATCTTCAGTTTGAAGTCGAGAATCCTCAATGAGAGAGAAACCCTTGACAAAAACCTATCAAAACTCCTGACAATCCTGTAAAAATGGAAAAAAAAGGGTTTCTCCATCTAAAAACTCCTGAGGATCCCGTAAAAATAGTGTTTCTCTGTAAAAATATCCGAGGCTTATAAGGAAAGCTGATCCTAATAAAAACCGTTTTGAAGATCAAAAAGAAAGGTGGCACACTATGTTGGCTAGTATAAAGAAATTGTAAATAATAGGTAACATGATTCGACCGTGTGGTGCACAATTACTTCCATTCTTTTGTGTATTAGTGTAAACTCATTTAAAAATATTAGAAAAGAGTTTAGGTTACTTTATTTCTTGTGGTTACTGTTTGATTTTGAGCTACTGACTGAGTTTGTTTTTAGGGTCAACGATAGGATAATGAGCGCAAATGGTGTTTCCCTTGATGGTGTAGAATATGCGACAGCTGTTCAAGTACTGCGGGACAGCGGAAACACCGTCCAGCTCTCCGTGCGCCGACGTGTCGTCCTCCCTACATCGCCTGAACCTCAAACTTTGAGATTTCAATTACCTAAAAGCAAGAAAAAAGATGGTGAGTTGTCATAAAATTAAAAGCGATTCAATTTTGAAAAATTTGGCTTTTTAATTAGAATACGGCCTTGTGCTCGCTTCCAAAATCGTCGTGAAGGAAATCGGTGTTAAACTTGAAGGAAACTCACTTCAAGAGGGGGATGTGATATTGAAAATTAATAATTGTCCGACCGATGGAATGACTGTGAAAGAAGCCAAAAAATTGATCGACAATTCAAAAGATAAAGTAAACCTTCTCATTCGTCGGGAGATACCAAGAACGACCTATGCTACTGAATCGACTGCCATACATACGAAAGGTGAAAAGACATTTTTATTTTTATTTTTATACATTGTTTTTAGAAGGTAATTATATGGATGGCGTAAACAACTATGCATCCCAAAATGTTTATGTCCAACCACCAACGAGACTGGCACTTGAGGACAAAAACAATTTGGCACCTCGAGGAAGATCTCGAGGGCCCCTCATGGAAACAGGCTCGATTTCTCAAACTGAAAGGCCGACGAGCCCAATGAACCATGCTCACAGTAGAAGCCGAAGCGGAGTAGAAGATGCTCCCGATCCTCCTCGTCCTCCACCCCCAAGATCTCAAGACTATTACAGCAGCTCTCGAAGACTTTACGAAGAGGATCCATTGCATGAAAGGAAAATGTAGGAAAAAAATTTTTGTCGATCAAATTATTAATTTCATGTATTTTTTAGTCCTGAAGCAAGTTAATAAGTTTTTTGAAAGAAGGCTCAGTTGGTATTAGGCTGACGGGTGGAAACGAAGTTGGAATCTTCGTGACTGCTGTTCAACCCGGAAGTCCTGCTGCTCTCCAAGGTCTCCAACCAGGAGACAAAATTTTAAAAGTAAAATTTTTAAACAATTTTATTGACTATAAACTAACATTAATTGTCTGCTATCCTTATTTTTTACTCTGAAAACTTAGTTATTTGAACCTTTTTTCTGATTAGGTCAATGATATGGATCTCAAAGGAATCACTAGAGAAGAAGCGGTTCTCATGCTTCTTAGTCTTCAGGATCAAATACAGCTTATAGTGCAGCACAGAAGAGAAGAATATGAAAATGTCGTTTCCAATCAGCGAGGAGATTCTTTTCATATAAAGTAATTTTCAACACTTATTTTTCTCCCTTCTTAATCTTAATTTTTAGAGCTCACTTTAACTACGACCAACCAAACAAAGGCGAAATGAACTTCAGAAAAGGTGATATATTCCATGTAATAGACACTCTGCACAACGGTGTGGTTGGATCATGGCAAGTCTATAAAATCGGTAAGAAGTGGCTTGTTAAAAATGGTCATTACTCTGCTTTTATTTATCTTTTAGGGAGAAATAATCAAGAAGTACAGCAAGGTATTATTCCGAATAAAGCTCGTGCTGAAGAATTAGCGACTGCTCAATTTAATGCTAATAAGAAAGAGGCGAACAGTTCTGAAAGTCGAGGAAGCTTTTTCAGACGGCGAAGGAACAGCCATCGAAGGTCAAAGTCTCTCAGTAAAGTAAGTTTGTGACTTTTTATATTTTTGTTGGTAGTTTGTCAGGGATTTTGGCTCCACACACTACTTGCAAAATCTCCACAGTCTGATAAAAAAAAAAAACAAACTAATTTTTAATAATTTTTTCTACTTTGAAGGATCACTGGGATGACGTGTTTTCGGAGATAGCGTGAGCAAGTTCCCAGCTTATGAGCGAGTTGTTTTAAGGCATCCTGGCTTTATGAGGCCGGTCGTCCTTTTTGGGCCTGTCGCTGATCTAACCAGAGATAAGCTACTCAAAGATTTTCCAGATAAATTTTCATCGCCTCGTAAGAATTTTTTTATAGTCCGATTTTCATTATACTAAGAATCAGAGAGTGTAAAAAATATTTAAAAGTCAAAAAGTAATTAAAAATGGTTTAGGATAAAGAAACTCCGACCTTTTTTATTAGATTTATACATTGAGAAAATGATAGAAATGCTTAAAACTTGATAAATTGATGTCTTGTCCAAAAATTGAGAGAAGCAACAATTTTTGTTGTTGTCCTATGAGAAAGGAGCGTCCATAATGAAGAGTGCTGCTTTTTTGGGCTGAAAATTAAGAAGAATGCTTGATAACATGTGTGACCTCAAGTGTAGGGCCAATAAAGAATGACAAAATGCTAAATTTAAGTTCCTCACTCTACAGAGCGTAAAAGAGCCATTTTCTTTTGAAATAGTGATTTTTAATCAAATAAAACTCCTAAAAACCGAATAATAGATAGGCAATGATCATAAGGTGTTTACTGGACAAAAGACTTCATTAAGGGGAAGCTTGAAATAATGATATATTTTCTTTTATTTAGATTTAGATAGCAATATTGAAGAAGTTGCCAAGTCAGCGAAAACAAGTGGGATTATAAGGTTGAGTGCCATAAGGGAGGTAATGGACCGAGGGAAACATGCTCTTTTGGACATAACGCCAAACGCCGTCGATCGCCTTAATTACGCCCAGTTCTACCCGATCGTCGTATTTTTGCGTGCCGACTCAAAGCATGTTGTGAAAGAATTGAGAGCCGGAATGGCCAAGTAAGTACACCACGTCTCCCATTAAAAAAATATTATTTTCTTCTTCCATTTTTCAGAACTTTACATAAAGCAGCAAAAAGTTGTTTGAACAAAGTCAAAAAGTAGAGAAGGCATGGGGTCATGTCTTTTCAGCTACTGTGTCCCTTTCTAGTCCAGAATCTTGGTATCGCAAAGTGCGTGAGCTCATCGACAAAAATCAAACAGCCCCTGTTTGGATGAGCGAAACCAAAGTAAGCAAAATTCTTATCTTATAAAAAAAAAGGGATTCAAGCCTTGTAGTCTATTTAAAAATAAATTAATGGTGTTGTTCAAGTCAGGGTATTCTATGGCTAAAAGGATGGAAGGGAAACCTAAGTTAAGGGGGAATAAAGATTGGTATTTAGTAATCTACTTCTTAAGATCTCAAGGAATGCAAATAACTTGGTAAAGGTTCGCTTTGACTAAATTTATGTTTCGATTATTCTTTTTCAGTGGCTGGAGTTCACTTCTAAGCTCTACTTCCCCCCCTCTCCTCAACCTATTTACTACCCACTTTACTCTTTGCCCACTAATAACATTCATTGCAATAACAATATCACTAAACGTTATTTAGGATTTGTTTAACCTCTTCTATTTTATTGCATGAATTAATATTGAAATTTATTAGCGTTAGTGTCTATTTAACCTTAATAATCTTAAGAATACGTTGTAATATTCATTATTAATAATTTTTGTATTGTAATATCATTATTGTATGAATGGTTTTTATTGTGATTTAACAACTGTGTTCGTAACTGTGTGTTCACTAGCCTGAAGAAGCCTTAGCTGATGACTTCTTATTCCCTATGGGGTCGTTAAGACTCTCATACGCTTCATCACCTGAGTCAGATTTAGAAGCGACTCCAAGCACTTTGGGTACTTCTGGAACGAGTCCCAGACTCGTGAAATGCTCAAGCGACCCGAGTATCGCTACTCAACAAGACGAATCTCCAAAGTTGCCTCATCCTCCTCCATATTCGCCTCCAAACAATCATTCTTTACAAGTTAGTTTTATTTGTTATCTGTTTTTATTTTAACTTAATAATTTTTTTAGAGTCCATATGAAGGTCACGTGAAACCGAGAAGGTCTGTTGATAAATATGGCGTCCTACCTCCGGAGCTTCCACCGAGAATAGACCGAGCGGTTAAACCTCCTAGGACGAGCACCAACGGTCAAAGATCCGCTCAAGAACGACTTTTTGGGCTGAGCCGCCAAATTATATAAATGCTACTCCTCATGTGAACCAATCATCGCTTGATAGACATAATAATAACAAATCTGTAAGCATTTTATTTTTACTGGATTGTAATGTATTTTCTTTTCCATTTTAGAATAGCTACGATAGTGTCTCTTCTTATGACAGCTACAACAATCAAAGATTAGGGATGAGTCCTAATGCTCATGATGATCTCAAAACGTGCAATGGTGGTCCGGGAAGTCCTCAAAGGCAGATAGCCCATGACCCATATCGCTTTACCAGATCCACTCAGCAGCCGATTAAAGATTCCCCGTCTAAAATCAAACCTCCAGATTACCCAAAATATAGGTAGATTTCAGGCTTTAATGCAGGTGATTGTTGTTACTTTTTTTTTAGGCCTGGAGGAATGGTTGACTACAGTCCAAGTAAACCCGTTCCACCTGCTAAGCCATCTCAGCATTCTTACAAACCGATTCCTCCGCCTAAACCCAAGAACTACAGACCCCCTCACCAAAGTTATTACCCACAGAGCAATGGATACCAACACTCTAAGTCATACAGCTCCACTGAAAACAATTACTCCTCCCACATGCACAATGGGGTTTGTTCATTTTCAACTTCCCAAGTTCTCAACTAATTTATTTTCCTTTAGGTCAGTTCCTTACTTAACAAATACGGTTCAGAATCAACAGAGGTTAACGGACATGGAAGTAGCTTAGATAGGAGCACTTATGGAAGGTCTGGTGGCCACAATACTATTACAACGTCGTCCCTTCTCCTAGGCAGGCTCACAACAGAGAACCAAGCGGCCTCGATTTGGCCCATAGAGCTGATCAACGTGGGAGCGCGTTTGAATTGTACAAAAAGCCGACTGATCCTAACAATCACTACAGCATGGAGCATGGATTAAGGTAATTCAATATTTTCTATTTAGAAAGCTCTCTGAAATAAAATACTTGCATAATACTTAAACTGATTTTTTCTCTTTTTTAGCCTTTGAAGAACATAAACAACACTCTTGTAATCGAGTTTTCAACCTATCCTTCAGAAATCTTGCGAAGCTTTAAAATTTATAAGTGATTCTCTTTTTGGTGCCATTTATATTTAAATTCATATCCCTACACATTAAGAATGAATGTAATTTTCTAAAGAAAGAAAAAGAAAAAATGTTAGACATCATTGTTTAAAAAAAATTATTTTAGTTGACACTGTAAAATTTTTACAATTTTAAGTTGTCCAGGATAAAAGATTATTTTTTATAGAATAAAAAAGCAAAACCTGTATAATATTATCAGTTGTTAAAATTGTAATCTTTTATTAAATGTGTTATAGTTATAATATAAATAAATTTATGTAAAATTTTTATAAAGCATAGAGAGTAAATAAATTTGAAATTACATAGAATTTGAAATTTCTATGTATTTGATAATGTTCTGTTTTTCATTGAGGTTTTATTAACTACCTCAAAAAAATAAAAAATAAATAAAATGTTATTTTGTGTATTACTTAATTTTTTTAAAAATATTTTAGATTTATTTGTTTAATTTTCAAAAAGTGAAAAATAAGTTAGAAATAATAGGAGAAAACGAAATAAAATAAATAAGTATTGTATATTTTTTAAATTTAATGATTTACACGACTGATCTAAAAAAAATTTTGAATAGAAAAGATAAAAATAAAATAAATTCAACTTGCTCTTGCAAGCTTTCCATTTAATTCATTTTTGTTCAATAGGTAACCTTTTTTTACCATAAAATTTGTGAATTTTGTACATAATTATTGTAAAAAATTTAAATAAAAAGAAAAATCTTGTTACCCTTAGTTTTTGTTTCAGGTGATGTTTATGATTAACTTAGTTTTCATTGAACTCATGAGATGATTTTTTCAAAATTGTCAAAATTAAAAGATTTTTTCTTTTCTTCCTTTTTTTAAAAGGATTCATCATTTAGGCAAAAACAATAAAATGAGATGTCAACATTGGCGGAGAATAAAAGAAGACAGTTTTGTGTTTGTCTTTTTTTCTGAGGTCAATGTTCTGTGCCTCTCATATTTAAATATTTTATGAACGATGGAATAATAAATTTTAGTAATATTTCCTATTTCTTGGTTAATATTTTCCTTATAGTAAAATGCTTTATGAGCCCGCTTCCTTGAAAAACTAAAACGCCTACTTTCCTGTTTACTTCTTGGGAACTTGAGTTGAAAACACTCATTTGGCTCTAATTCTACATACCTTAAGTTTTAGATGATCCACTCTTCAAAAATTTGGGTTTTTGTTCTTCGATGTCAAAAATAAAACTTTTCGCCTCCATTTTCGTATTCACAGAAGAAGGCGATTTTATCCAACTTTTTTTTTTATAATGGCAAGTACTTTTCGCATTCACTAGTTTTTATTGAGGTCAATGATAGTATTATTTAGTTTAAAAGTAATGCAAAGTTAAAACAGTTGTGTAAATTTTATGTCCGTGTAAGCAAGTAAATAAAATAACAAAAGTTTATGTAAATAGAATCAATGTTTCTATATAAGTGATTTTTTTTCCCATTAAAGGTTAATATTATAAAAGATGAAATATTTTGCATTTTTAACTTTAAATTTTGTGCTTGGCCGTAAGTTTTTTTTTATTTTTTTTTGTTTTGTCCTGTTCTTCCAATTTTCTCTAGAAAAAATTCCTTATTTTTCCCCTGGATGGAAAAAAATTGAACATCTTTTTTTAGTCATTTATTCGCTAGGGCCAGTGGATTTCGCATTTTCGACCAAATCAGAATGTGAAATCAGAATGTTCAGAAATTCAGAAATTTTTGAGTCTGTGAAAATGAGTCAAGTTATGAAAAAAGTTGCTCAAGCTGTTTATGGTTTATTATTATCGAAAAATACATTAAAATTTTTACACCCAGGTAGCGATCGGTCAAACCGTGTCATCGACCACTGCCAGGACAATCTTCCTTAGGGAGCACAACTCAAAAACCATCAAGGCTTTCTTATATCGCAGCGTTATTAGAAGAGAAACGTCGACTTCACAAGCAGTTGACACAAAATGTTGGAAACGCGATCAAAAAAGGCGGCGAAGTTTTGAGCGAAGGGGTTGTCGCAGCAATGAACAGCGCTCACCGTGGATTCGACTCGTTTATTTCGAATGTCATCACACCCTGGGTAATCTCAGAAAAGTCGGCAACCAAGCAGTCAATTCAGTCGTGAATGGAATCAACGAATTAGAATAGCCAATTCAACTTTTTTTTTATTTCTTTTCTTTTCATTGCTGCCATAATTAGCATTTTTGTAATAAAAATATATTTTTTAAAAATATATTTATGATGAGCCTAGTATAGTCATCTAAAAAACTTACCTCCGTTTTCTTTAAAATACCTTATCACACGTAGTCAAAGAAAGATATTGCTACAACTTGATAGGCGATTTTCAGAAAAGGGTCTTCTGGACCTTGTTGTCTCGGATCAGTGAAGATTTTTAAAATGAATTAATAAATAATGGCCAAGCACCATCTTGATGAATTTCAACGATGAAGAAAAGGTGAGAAGAAAATAAAAAGAAGAAGAAAGAAATGAATAAAATAAAATAAAGGTGGGAGAAAAAGGAAAATTAAAATGTAACTAAATGGAGAAGTTATTTGATAAATAATATATTTGTAACAAAATTGGCTGATGACGGAAAAGTAGGATAAAGGGTTTCTAGGACCAAGCATTGCTTTGCAAAAATTTGCAAAGAATTACACTCAAATTGAAAATATCAAATTAATGCAGCAATGCAGATTTTTGTTAATAAAACACTGTTATTTTGTATGATTGAATCATATTTCATAATGTAATCCTACAATCCAGAAATGTGACTAATATATACCAATAATGCATGCAAGACATCAGCAAAACTGTTATTTGTAAATACATGAAGTACATTGTCCTTAATATTATCATTAAGAACCATATAAAAACAAACAGATTATTTCGATTAAAAAAAAAAGTATAAAAAAGGTTTACCATCGTTTAAACACAAAATTTACCGATGGGTTAACAATGAATCAGTAACTGGGATTGCTTAGTGGGCCCCATATCGTGAAAAATGTGTAATCGACTTTTTAATATTATTTTTTTCAAATTCAAAAAAAACTATTGCGGCTTCGTTCCAAGCATTCGCCCTGTTTTGGTTATGCGAATGGGTCTATGTAGGGCCGATAAAATTTTTTATTTTTTTTTATCTAAAAAAATTAATTTTGTGTTTGAAGGCACTTTAGATCGGACGATGTGGCCCTTAAATGCTTTTGTGTTCTAATGAATGGAAAGATATTCGAAAATCAAACATGGTTTCGTATCACAATTTTTTTTGTCAAGTTCCTTTTAGATTTGGAAATTTTTTTTAGTTGCCTTCATACTATTGTTGGCCTGAGATTTTTGCTTCAAAAAAGTGTCCATTTTTATTTTTTAAAAAACGAAAAAAAATTTTGGTCAACTGTAACTTTGAGAACAGGCCGTATCATTGTAACATCGCACGCAATACTAATGTTTGTCATTCAAAAAATAATAATAAAAAAGAAACAATATTTTAAAATTTAATTTTACTACTTTTTTACGACAGTTAATTTTTTCTTTTTAAAAATAAGACAATGTACCATTTACAAAAGGAAAAAAATTACACTGAGCAATACACCATTACATCTGAACTTTTCTGAATTTTTGTTTAACTTATAGTTTAAATTATAAATTTTAGTTAAATCAGTTTTCTTACCACACAACCGCTATAATATTGCTTCACCTTATATTTATATTGCACACAAATGCTTTTACTTCAACCTTCAAAGTCTGTATTAAAACTATTACAAATTTGATTATTAATACACGTAACCACAGTAAAGTGGTGATTTGTACACAGTTTACACCCTTAAAAATATCAGATATATATATGTTAATTAATATGATATTAAATAGGAGAGTCTCATGTCTCATTTACATATATATATCTTATAATAATATGGATTATTATCATCATCATCATCATTGTTCGTTATTTTTTTTTTCAGTTTAGTGGTTGCACATTCTACATTGTCAGAACTGATGTATACTTGGCGGCGTTAATGCTGTCAGTGTAAATAGCAAACGAGAGTGTCTGCTTTAACAATGTTTTATTTTATTTATTGTAACTTAGGCCTCTTATTGGGGCCCACTACCGGGTAACATCTCACATATACTACAGTTCAACATTGAAAACTGAACTATGTACTAGTTTTGTAACAAATATCATGTAACTCTATTTCCTTATTTTTATAAAGTTACATAACCCTTTCTATAATAGCTACTGTAAACCATGGATAAAAATAAAAAAATGAA
>JACGAQ010001528.1:0-57708 GCA_014119065.1 Orius insidiosus
AAAATTCAATAAGTCTCCCCTTATTGGAAGAATGCAAAATTTCAGATAAAGTTGCTGAAAAATAATAGATGATGCATAAGCTACGGTTTCATAATAAGGTTTTTACCAGGAGACTGTGTGACCTTGTTGTCAGGGGCAATGGAGTCAATGGAGGTACCACATTGACGAGAGGGGCGATAGAGGGGGGAGGTCCACCACAACACACCACAGGATTGCCAATAGATTTTCGCCATTCTATGAATCTTATTTCCAACTGGAACTGGACACCAAGTGGATAAAAACTTAACATTCTTTCCAGCTGCGAGCGAGTAATCTCTTTGAGTATGGAAACCGTCAATTGTTGGTCTAAAATTAGAGAGGAAAAAAGGTGGTCAGGTTTTCAATTAGCAGTTCTTGCATTTTTAGACACCATTAACTTACTAATAAATTCAGGTAAAAGATGCTTTAGTCCCCAGTCTCCTAAAAGATTCAAGCTCATCGTTCAAAGGTTCAATTTCCGATGACATGTCTGCAGAGTTTGATGTGAGAGGAAAACTGTTCAGCAATTCCTTCTCTTTAGGATAAACATTATTATCCTCATTGCAACACCAATCTTCCATTATGGATCACTGCAACGAGATCAATTGACGATAAAATCTATAGAAAATGCCATTAAAACCTGTAAAATGAAATAACTTACGAAAATGCAATTAAGCGGAGAGATTCTGAAGACTTTCGCACACTAACACGAGGTGCGATCGAAGCTTTGAGGACGTTCGACTGTCCGTTTATAACTTTTGCGATCGCTCGACGATGAAAATACTCTTAAATTTAATCAAAAGCTAAGAAGAAAACGAGAGAGAAAAAAACTTACGAAAATGCGATTAAGAGGAGAGATTCTGAAGACTTTCGCACCCAACCACGTGGTGCGATCGAAGCTTTGAGGACGTTCGACTGTCCGTTTATAACTTTTGGCGATCGCTCGACGATGAAAATTTACTCTTAAATTTAATCAAAAGCTAAGAAGAAAACGAGAGAGAAAAAAAACTTACGAAAATGCGATTAAGCGGAGAGATTCTGAAGACTTTCGCACCCAACCACGTGGTGCGATCGAAGCTTTGAGGACGTTCGACTGTCCGTTTATAACTTTTGGCGATCGCTCGACGATGAAAATTTACTCTTAAATTTAATCAAAAGCTAAGAAGAAAACGAGAGAGAAAAAAAACTTACGAAAATGCGATTAAGCGGAGAGATTCTGAAGACTTTCGCACCCAACCACGTGGTGCGATCGAAGCTTTGAGGACGTTCGACTGTCCGTTTATAACTTTTGGCGATCGCTCGACGATGAAAATTTACTCTTAAATTTAATCAAAAGCTAAGAAGAAAACGAGAGAGAAAAAAAACTTACGAAAATGCGATTAAGCGGAGAGATTCTGAAGACTTTCGCACCCAACCACGTGGTGCGATCGAAGCTTTGAGGACGTTCGACTGTCCGTTTATAACTTTTGGCGATCGCTCGACGATGAAAATTTACTCTTAAATTTAATCAAAAGCTAAGAAGAAAACGAGAGAGAAAAAAAACTTACGAAAATGCGATTAAGCGGAGAGATTCTGAAGACTTTCGCACCCAACCACGTGGTGCGATCGAAGCTTTGAGGACGTTCGACAGTTTGCAACTTTATGCGAGCTCGTGTCGATGAAATACTCTAAAATTTAATTAAAAGCTATACAAGTGGCATAAAGAATATTACGATAGTAGATTAAAGCCGGCGAGAATCTTAAAACTTGATTCTTGAATGCACTCACGTGACACGCGCAATGAATGCAATGCGGAGAGGTTGGATTCCTTATTTCCTTTAGTTCTTAGTTCAGACTGTGTTCGCTGTTCTGCCGCAGCGTTTACGTGTTAGCGGGTGGGAGGGGGGTTCATCATGCCACGAGGTAGGGACCAGGGAGTCGGGACTACGTACGAAAAAGGAACAGAGAGCAGGCGCATCCGATCCAGATTCTCACTCTTGGAACTTGGAACGTATAAGAAGGATCAGATTTTCAATAGAGTTATTTTGTATTTTGTATTATTTTGTATTTTGTTTTGTGTATTTTGTATTCTGTATGAGTTGAGTTTGTATGTATTGTATGTTAATGTACCTATTGCATAAGTATGTATCTTTGAAAGAGAACAGAGTATTTGGTAGGGGGAGGGGGAAAAATGATTAACCTAATGTATGATAATAATCTTTTGGCCTCAAGCAATGCATTCCTCTTGCTGTTTTTACTAAATGAATGGGTGGCCCTGCCAATTCATTGATACTTATGAATTCTAAACTACCATATTTTTTAGGATCTATTATGTAAGTCAATGTATGGTTATCAAAATCATGTGATAGTATTTTTTGGCCAAAAATTAACATTTTCTTGTTTCCAACGGATAAGATTTCCCGGATTACGTAAAACTCGACGGTCATTTCGCGGTTATATGTAAAAATAAATTGCCCAGATTCGTAAGAAACACCTTTCAAATTGATTTGAGAATAATATTGAATATCCTTTTCTCCTAGCATGTTTTTTATAATGCTATCATAGCTGCTTTTATCGATTTTTTTTATTATTTATTTCCGTGTTTTCTTTTGTTGTCATTTCATAGGCGAATTTTAATTCGTACTTTTTGGCTAAAGTTTGGCAAATGTTTTTTCTTGAAGTTATTATGCGTGCATACGTTTTGAATTGTTTGTGCTTTTGTTCGAACTTAAAACACCATATGTTTCGCAGAGGCCCCGACTGTTTAAGGATTGTCGGATAATGGGTTAGTATGTGGAATTTCGGTTTTAGTGTGTCTTTAAATAAAATTACATAGTTTGCATTGTGATGTATGATTTTCTGTTCCAATTGTAATACCGACTCCTCGGTAATTTCGAAACGAAGCAAAATGTCAATGATTTGGATTAGGTTAATCAGAAATGCCCACACATCATCGTCATCGGGGACAAAGTCACCGATCATAATGGGAAAATTGATAACAAATGTCATCATTTCTCTTGCTGACATCTTGAGTTTTTTATTTTTCAAATGTTTTTCTTCGATTATTGGAGATGTATTTTTAATTTCTGTAGGGCCATAATCGAAATTAGTTTTTCGAGAATTAATGTGCTTAACGAAAAGAATTGCATGTGATAAATGAAGTAATTCAGAATAATAAGGTCATAATGACACACGCCTTCAAACAGATCATGCATAATATCTGCGTAGTAATTGTCAACAACATGAAAAGATGGTATTTATTCATTAGCGAGTTTTTCACTACTCCATGATCACTGGTAATTATATCACTGTCGTAGTTTTCTATTGTACGCATTAGGTTTGGTTGTTCTGAAGATGTGAGTTGACAAATATCTTTGGCCCCTTGGCATAACCTACAAAATAGGTGCTAGAAAACGAACTGCTAAAATTAAGGAAACTATTTAAGCCCAAATTATCGCCCACCACTAACCCTAATATAAGTGAATATTCATGATAGTATTTTCATTTTTTATTTTTACTCCTTCTGTTTCTAACGAAATAATGCTTTCAATCAATAACTGAAAACATTTTTCGTTTTGAAATTTTTTAATTCTTTTTTAACGGAGGAAGCAAGAAAAACATTTTTAATTTTAGACTCGCTAAACGGTAAGCAAGGGAAAGAATAGTACAAATTGCAAATGGAATCCTTAGATGCGTGGGTCCCCAATGGGTTATTTATCTCAAAATCATCTATATATAAAATATATGGTATCAAAAGTTGACCAGGGTATAATTGTTTTTTCTTTTCCAAAGCTCTCCTTGAACAAAGTTGGTTAATCTTTTGCTGTTATTATTCTCTAAACTTTCTATGTACTTCAGAGTGCTCGTGATAAGGTTATTTTTTTCAAAAAAAACTTTGAACTGATACTTTAAGGGCATCAGAATGCCACTTGCTTTTACTGTTTTATGTATGAGTTCACCATTTTTATGTGCAGGTGCTATTTCTTCATATATATGAATTCTTTGAAACATGATTCATAGTGATTGGTATTATTTTTAATTTGTAATGTTGTATAAAACTTGTGATCAGAGTCAAAATTTTGGAATGGATTTCTTAGTTTAGATATACAGCACATAATATCGCTAAGGAAGGATTGAGATTGATCCGGATTTTTTTGACAGGTTATAATATTTTTAAATAAATCTAAAATAGGGGCGATAATCTCTTCACTTATAGATTTTTGAATATTATAAACGTCTTTTCTTGAAAGATTGTCTTTGTTGTGAAGGCTTAAACAAAATTGAAAGGCTGATTCTTCTATTGATTCTAAATGAGCATTATAGTCATAATCGACTTGATCTGATGATATGGGAAAATTAAAAAAAGCTGGATCTGACGCCTGATTTTCATGTATGTTATATGTTTGTAGAGTTTGTATGTTATATGATGAAGTGGAGGGTTGAACTGGAGAAGTAATGGGTGAATTGCGTTCCATAGGGGTAAAATGACTTGCGGAATCGAATGATTTGTTTATATGTTTTGTCAAAATGTTTTTTGTATCTTTTAAAAAGCGTAAATTTTTGGGTGCATTCAACACAATGAAAATCTGAGCTACTATTTAAATTGTGAACACGCTTCTGGTGACTATACAGTTCATTGAAAGTAGGAAAGGTCGAAACGCATAAAAGCACCGCATTTTAAAATTTGGACTGAAAAAATAGGTGTCGCTGTAAATAATAATGAAGATAATAATAATAATATCGAGTTGTACATTTTTTATTGCTTACCTTAATGATGGTGCCTTTCGGAGATAAGCTGCGTACGCACTAAACTTGTCCAGAGGGCAACGAACTTCCTCGCTTGAGAGTCGGAGGACAATGAACGATTTCTCGCGGTTTTTTGGAGGGGTTGAAGTTAATAAAAAGTATTGTCTTATGTACGAAATTTTCATTATTGTTAAAACCAAAAGTATGAATTTGACGAAATAAATACATAAATTGTAAGTAGATTTCTTTGATTCGATGAATCATTTCATTGCTTTTACGTACTGATTTTAAAAATAAAAGTAAAAAATGAATCATTTACACAATGAACTAATTCATTGATATTTGATTTTAAAAGCCGTTGAGACCGTTTAATTTTTAAACCGTTAAACCGTTGAGACGGTATAGCAACAATCTTGAGCAACATCTCCTTCAGGGGGGTCTTTTCAAATTTTGAGGTTTCGTCAAAATTTCGGATAGGATGCGAGTCAACTCGGTTTACCCTTCACACTTTGCGAGTCAAAATTGCAACTCATCGTTGCCACAGCAAATTAGCCGCTCAGGTTGGGAAAAACACCGAATTAAAATAACTTACTCTGCCAGAACTTCCTCAAGAAGTTCTTGTTTTACCGTCATCGTCTAGTATATGGAGAATGAGCTTCTAGAAACCCCCATAAAATGCTATTTGAATAAGAAATTCTGGAGAGCGATTCGAATTTCGAAGATAATACTGTCTGAAGGTTTTAAAACGGCGCTGCGGCTAACAAAGCTAACCAAACTTTGTCTACTTTATTACTAAAATTCATCGAATTTATTACCTAACTTGAATTCGGGATTACATATAGGTAAAGAGTATTTAGTGTAAATTTGATAAGGATCGGATGTAGGTATATATGGCCGCAGCATTACCTACCGACAGATGATCTCCACCGCATTTGGCGAATTTCGATGAATGTCTGCTTTCGCTAGATAATCACAAAAGGAAAATCTAGAGAAAATCGGATAAACATTACGGCCGTAAAGTGTTCCGAAAAATTTTAGGCCCCCAAAAAAAAAGGTTGTTATCGACTACCTACCTGTAGGTATCAAAACTAATTTTTGTATTTAGGTATTTTTACAGCATAAACGTGATATTAAAAAAAAAAAAAAAAAAAAAAAAAAAAAACAATTTAAATTACAGAAATTAAAAATAAAACTGATAAATAAAAAACAGTTTGGTAAAATGAGTAGGTAATGTTGGATAGAGAGATCAATTGTTTTTAAATTTACGCGGCAAAACCAAAACCGCTCACTCAAATAGCGCTCGTTCGAAAATTTATTAAATTAATAATGAAGAAACAAAGTTTATTGAAAAAAAAATTGTTAAAACAATGATAAAAAATTCATTACTACGGTAATTAAGTATCATTAATTTCTTAGTAATGCAAAATCATTAAATTCAATAATTAAGACATAGGAATGTATGATTGGTTTCATTATTTTTAAAAACGATGTAAATAGTTCATTATTTTAACCATACTCTTTGTTGAGACAATCACAAGAACAACGAGTAATTTTGATAATCAGAATTCATTATCCCATTTTAAAATAATTGTTGGTGCTATGAAAAAATTCATGGTAACGAATAAATTTATGTTGTACAATTTAAAAATCGACGATTCGTTGTAACAACAATGCCATAACTCAATGAAAAAAAATTATTATTAAGATGAAAAAACTACTTGTGGCAATGAAAAAAAGTCAACAATTTGCGTTTCATCAATATTACAACTGCTTTTTTTCAGTGTGCCTTAAATTTCCAAATTTAGATATTTTTAATTGAATTTTACTTCCAACCAAAATCCCTATACCCAACCCAAGCATATTGAAATCAACACAAACGCAACAACAAAATCCCAAAAACTATTTATACCGATGGCTCAAGGATGCTCACTCGGCTTCTTCGGCCTTTGCGCAGGAGGAAGGACGAATGTTGACTTCCTAGGAAGGTAACTCGTACCTCTAAATAAATGAGGGACCCTCTTTCCATTCAAAACTGAAGAAAATCTTAAGGTTTTCCTTGGCGGCCTTCATAGCTCCCTACCTTCAAGTCCTTCCCCCTTCCGTATGATTGAGGGCTTTGAGAACATAGAACCTCCCCAACTAAGGGAAAACTCCCGAGCCGCAGTTCATTGGTTTTATTACGACTTTGAAGCCTACGATGGACTCAAGGTATTTAAAGAAAATGGTAAACTGACGCTTCGGGACATGTTGAGAACATTAAGTGTGACATATGTCTTTGGGTATCATTTGTTTTGAACGTTGTTAAGACGGGCGAAGGGGAGGGGCTCGTTCATCACTCGAAATCTCCGGTGGTCCCCCATCAGGTTTTCCACTCTCCCGTCCCTAATTAACCGTCGGCCTTCTCCATTGTCGGTTTACGGGGCCTCCTAGGAAAACGAAAGGTATCGCCAAAAAAAAAGAGGGCGGAGGGAGGTTTCAAAAGGTATTGTCCATTGTAGGGAACCGGGGAAAGTCCCGCTTTGGGCATCCGCCTTTATTAGCCTCCCCATGTTGAGTGCTTTTCCTTTCAAAACCTTCCGTCTGCATTACCTTTATCACAGAGAATTCCACAAAAAAAAGTCAATTTCTTTTTAATTTTTTTTTTGTAAAAAACAAATTTGGGATTAGGACTATATTGTAAACGTTGACGCTTTTTAGCGTCCATTTTTTCGTCTGGAAAAACTTTTTAGCGTCCAATTGTCTTCTGGAGGACCATTTTTGGGTGTGATTGCCGTTTGGGGACAATTTTTATCGTTTAATTGTCGTCGGGAGACACTTTTTAGGGCCGTATCAATAAACGTCCCTTCTTTCAAGGATTCCTTGAAATCTATTTATAAAGTCCCTTTTTTCAAGGATTTCTTGAAAATCCTCCCTTGAAGTGAGCCTCATTTTACGATTGTCTTTAAATCTGAGTCCATCGTAGGCTTCAAGGCGTAATAAAACCAATGAATTGGGGCTCGGGAGTTTTCCTTAGTTGCTTGGGAGGTTCTATGTCCTCAAGGCCCGCAATCATACAGAAGGTAGGGCTCAAGTAGGCTTGAAGTAGGGTGCTGGCCTTTGGAGGAAAAGACAAGGCCACCAAGGAAAACCTTACGTTTTTCATCAGTCATTAAATGAAAAGAGGGTGCCTCATTATTAGAGAGTCCGAGTTACCTTCCTAGAGAAGTCAACATTCCTCCTCCTGCACGAAAGCCGAAGAAGCCGAGTGAGCATCCTTGACCCATCGGTCAGATAATAGTTTCTACACTAATATATCCTAATTGGCTGCATTCCCGCCAAAATCTTCTGATTGGCCGTTTTTTCGCCAAAAAAAAGCATCCTATTGGTTGTTTTTCCGCCAAAATATCTTCTAATTGGTTGTGTTCCCGCCGAATAGCTTTTGATTGTTAGTTTTCCCGCCAAAGTATATCCTAATTGGCTGCGTTCCCGCCAAATAAAGCATCCTATTGGTTGTTTTCCCGCCAAGATCATCTAATTGGTTGTGTTCCCGCCAAAATAGCATTTAATTGGTTGTTTCCCCGCCAAAGTATCCTAATTGGCTGCGTTCCCGCCAAAATATCTGATTGGCCGTTTTTTTTCCCAAAAAACATCCTATTGGTTATTTTCCCGTCTAAATGTTTTCTAATTGGCTGAATTTCCGCCAAATATCTTCTGATTGGCTGTTTTCCCAGGGATAATTATAACCTAATGGCAATTTTCCCGCCAATATATCGACTTATTAGCGCCCATATGTCGCTTTATTGGCTTTTTCCAATCGTTTCCCAATCGTTTTCCCGTTTTCCCCCGCATAATATAGGCCTATAGGCTGTTTTTCAGCCAAATATCCTCCTAATGGCTGATTTTCCGCCAAATATCGATCTTCAGGGTTTTTTGCAGCCGAAACAGCAACCTAATGGTTGTTTTTCAGCCAAAATATCGCCCTGCATGCTGTTGTACAGCCGAAAATCGACCCACTGGCTGGTTTACAGCCAAATATCGACCTCCTGGCTGTTTATAGCCAAATACCCACTTAATTGCTGATTTAACGCACAAATATCGACACTTAAATTAAACCCTAGCCAATGTTAGGGTCTTAGGGAAGGAAGGAGGAATGGGCCGTATTTATAAACGTCCCTTTTTTCAAGGATTCCTTGAAATCTATTTATTAAAGTCCCTTTTTTCAAGGATTCCTTGAAAATCCTCCCTTGAAGTGAGCCTCATTTTACGATTTTCTTTAAATCTGAGTCCATCGTAGGCTTCAAAGTCGTAATAAAACGAAGAGAACCAATTAGTGGCTCCGCAATGGTTTGTTTGATGGCTCTATTTAAATTCACCTAAAGCAGGGAACAGAAGGGAGGGCTTTTCCATTGTAAACTGCAAGTTAGTCTAACTTGTTCAATCCCATTTACTTCTCAACTGCTTTCAAGTTTCCCGGTTACATTATTATAGAAGTTTAGTTTTCAAATTAAAATTACGATTTAATTAAAACGTTTAAAAAAGGTGAAGGTGGGATTTTGATAGAAGGGTCTCAGGGGTGTGATCTGAGGGTTGTCGCTACTCCGGACTTACCTAATTGCGTCTTCAACCCCCGAAAACGTCGTCGGCCTAAAAGGGAAACCGTGTTTCCCAGCCACTAACCGAGAAACTGCCCTCTTGCCGATTCCAAATCCCTCCCATTACGTCATAACTAAAGGGGTTTAACCGTAATTAACTTATTATCCGGTTGTAATGACTTAAAGACACTAAAGGGAGAAGTCATATTTTAAAAACTTTGAACATTACAACGTCTACGGCTTATGAATCTCATTTTTTACTATTTAAAAATCTTTTTTTCATAACCCTTTATAATTTGATGATTCAGGCCCTTTAATTGGCTAAAAATACTTCCTTCTTTTAATTTCTTAGCCAACTTTTTTGTCTTTAGGATCAATTAGGGGCCCTTAATTAAATTAAACTGTTTTTCAAATTAGAACTCAATAAACTTTTTTAAATCAAACGTTTTTCTTCCAAATCCATCATTTGCCCTTTTAATCTAATCCTGAGGAGAAAAAAAGTTAATATGGGGCTGATCACCTGAGTATCGCCCGCAAAAGCCCGTTGGTCAAGGGGGCTTTAACGTGAGTTTCTTTTGTTTTTCGCTTGTATCTCCGAATCGGTGCGTCGTCGTTGAAAAATGTATAGAACAAAAAAGAAAGCAGACTAAATTTTCTACAAATTTGATTCAATAAAATTTTTTGCATAGTCAACCGCGCTCGAGCTACGAGGCAGCGAAAAAGGGCGACAAAACCGACAAAATTAGGATTTGGGGAATCCTGACTTATCGAAAATTTTCGCCTGTATCATCAAAACGGTACGTCGTCGTTGAAAAATGTATTGAATAAAAAAGAAAGCAGACTAAATTTCCTACAAATTTGATTTAATAAAATTTTTGGTACAGTCAACCGCGCCTGAGCTAGGAGGCAGCGAAAAAGAGCGACAAAACCGACAAAATAAGGATTTGGGGAATCCTGACTTTTCGCAGTTTTTCGCCTGTATCTTCAAACGGTACCTCGTTGTTGAAAAATGTATAGAATAAAAAGAAAGCTGACTAAATTTTCTACAAATTTAATTTAATAAAATTTTTTGTAAAGTCTACTGCGCCCGAGCTACGAGGCAGCGAAAAAGAGCGACAAAAAAATTAGGACTTGGGGCATTGATTCCTGGTCTTTTCGCAGTTTTTCGCCAGTATCTTCAAAACGGTACGTCGTTGTTGAAAAATGTATAGAATAAAAAAGAAAGCTGACTAAATTTTGACAAATCATCTTTATTGATCGCCCGTATCCGAGCTGCAAGCCTTAGTGAAGTTAAAATTTATGAAAAGTTGGGGCCCCAGGGCAATATGGTGAGAGCTCCCTCCTGCTCCCCCTACTGTGACCTGGAAGTTTGTGAATACAGGGTTCTCCAAAAACCAAGAAAATGATCCAAAAATGGTAACAATAGAATTTGAATTGCAGATTTTTTAAAAGGGAACTTGTGTTTGGGTTCTTTCGCTTTTTTGGCTTTTAGCTTCAACTGAAAGGAGCCGACGGAGCTTAAAGAATCACGTCAGGCGTCAATCCCCCCCTTTCCACTTCTCGAGATGACCGCTCTATTTGCATAACAAGAAATCTCCTCTGTTTGACTGGCGTTTTGGTCCCACCCTTTTTCCTTACCCCACCGCCGCCTCATCTAATCCCTCGGGCAGGTTCGACCGCAAGACAAGTCTAATCTCGTAACCCCTTCCCCTCCACCCGCCAGACATAAATCCCTTCAGTCGGGACCTCCAGGATCAACTTGTCCTTCTGCAGTTTTCTTCTAATTGCCTCCAAATCCCTTTTCTACCCGTCTCTTTTACCCGGCACTAATAGAATCCCAAACATCCATGAAATAATCAAAATTTGACCCTATTTCAACTCGATTAACTATTAAGCACCATTATAATTAGCATAAACAATAATCAAGACTTAATTAAATTTAAACAAATCATAATTATATAGCGAATTGTGAACATAACCTAACTAACTTTCTCAAAGAAAATTTATTAGAGTACCCTCAACGTTTAGTTTTGCGGAGAGAGTCTTCCACATTATATAGAAAAAGTACTGGTTTGAAGAGCTTCCAACGAAAACTTCCTTAAAGAGAAGTAACATTATAGGAGGGGGAAGTATAACGGAGGGGACGTACAACGGAGGGGGAAGTATATGGGAGGGGAAGTATAAGGGCAAGGAAGTATAACAGAGGGGGAAGTTCTATTTTTTTTTTCGAAAAATTTTCTAATTTTTTTTTTTGAAAAATTTTCCGAGTTTAGAAGCTTAGAAAATTAAAACTATAAAGGAGGGTTTGTTTACATTTTGAAACATTCGAAAATAAATCATCAGTTTCACCTGTCATACATTTCCGTTTTCTTTTCGAGATTTGAACAAACTTCCCCCTTCGTTATACTTCCCCTCCGTTGCACTTCCCCTCCATTATACTTCCCTCTCCTATATTTTTACTTCTTAAGGAAGCTTTCGCTGGAAGCTCATCAGACTAGTACTTGGATTTTAATGCATTGAGGCTCTATTTTTTAAAAATCTTCAAATCCACATATCTCGAGAACGGGTGGACCGATTTTCTTAAATGACCTATTTTTGGAAAGCTCTTTTAAAAACGCTTCAAAAAGGTCTAAATTGCCTAACCTGTATATCTAACGGTTTTTGAGATATTAAGGATATACGTGGTCTGATCAAAAAGTTCCGGAACTTTTGAATTTGCGCGCGAACGGAGGGTCGCGGAAACCCCGCGATGGTCTCATATGTTAGCTTTACTCTTCCTGAGTCACGTGGAATTTGGCTGATTGCTGTAACCTTCTTAGTTCTCGAGTTATCGCATTTTTAGTGAAGCGAGATTTTCGTCCGCGGCGATTTTTACGATAATCGATGTCAAAAAGTGATTGCACCTTGTTTTCAACGTCATAACCATAAACCCATGTTTCATCACCAGTTATGATAGGTTTCATGAAGTTTTCACAGGAATTGGCCATTTCCAGAAGCTCCCGGCAAACTGCAACACGGTGTTGTTTTTGGTCGTCCGACATGAGCCTCGGGACGAACTTCGCTGCGACCCTTCTCATCCCCAATTTCTGGGTCAAAATTTCCTGGCATGAACCGTAGGATATCCGAAACTCATCAGCCATTTCACGGATAGTCAGACGGTGGTTTGATCGAACCAGGGCGTTCACTTGGGCCACATGAGCGTCCTCAGTAGACGCTGAGGTCTCCCGGAACAGGCGTCATCTTCGACGGACATCCAGGCAGGATGTCCGATTCAAACAAGGCATGTTTGAATCGCTGGTACCACTCATAACACCTTGAACGACCCATGGTTTCATCCCCGTAAGCCTCGGTCAAAGGTTTGATCGTTTCCGAGAAAGATTTCGCAAATTTAACGCAAAACTTCACACACACGCGCTTCTCCTGTTTCGCGTTCATCGTAAAAATCGCCGCGGACGAAAATCTCGCTTCACTAAAAATGCGATAACTCGAGAACTAAGAAGGTTACAGCAATCAGCCAAATTCCACGTGACTCAGGAAGAGTAAAGCTAACATATGAGACCATCGCGGGGTTTCTGCGACCCTCCGTTCGCGCGCAAATTCAAAAGTTCCGGAACTTTTTGATCAGACCACGTATATATAAAAAGGCTGGGGACTTAGCGACGGCCGGCCGGCACAAAAGACTAGTTCATGATCAGCAGAGATCTTCATCTACGACCCTTCCCCTAAAACCCGACCCTTCCCCTAAAACCGTCCATGGAAGGTAAAACAATCATTTCTTTCTAAGAACTCATGGATGTAAGGGGGGGGGGGTGACCTTGGGTGAAAAAACCCGTTTTCTGAAAAAGTTTAAGTGAATTTGTTGTCAAAAAAACAAAGTTTAATATTTAAACTGTAGAATACGTGGATATTTTAATCTCAAACTATAAGAAAAAGGGATGATAAACAAAAAAAAAAAAGTTATGAATCAATCTGTTGGAGGGGGAGGGGGGAGGGGGGGATAAAAACTGATTTTATTTTTGTTACACAATGTTTTACTAAAAATTTTACTCAAAACATATAAAATGTGTAGAAAAGTAACAGAAAATACGATAAATTTGAAATAAACTTACATTTTGAAGGGCGGATGGCCGAAATTCAAAATTGAGAACAGAAAGGGACGCGAAGGAGACCAAGACTCCATTTTGAACTAACCACTGCTGCCAACCACAACCTTCTCGACCATAAAATGCAAAACTATTCTAAGTATCCAATTTTAAGTATATATTAAAATATACACACAACACATTACAACACATTCACAAAATAGGATTCACGCTTAAAATTATGCAATTAAGCACACTCGGCGTTTTGAGATTTTCAGCGCCTTTTTTTCCTGTGATAACTGATAACATTTTATTGCAAAATAAAAAAACAAAACAATAATCTTTTTAATAGTTTAAATAGTAGGAACATTTTTATTTACTTATTTTTAAAATAAATATATTCCTACAGTTGGATACTTTTAGTATTTTATGGTCAAGAAGGTTGGCGGCAGTGGTTAGTTCAAAATGGAGTCTTGGTCTCCTTCGCGTCCCTTTCTGTACTCAATTTTGAATTTCGGCCATCCGCCCTTCAAAATGTAAGTTTTTTTCAAATTTATTGTATTTTCTGTTACTTTTCTACCCATTTTATTTGTTTTGAGTGAATTTTTTAGAAAAGTAACATTAATAAAATCCGTTCCCTCCTCCCTTCTAATGCTTTAATTCCATAACTTTTTTTATGATTATCATCCCTTTTTCTTATATTTTGAGATAAAAATCCACGTATTCTACAGAATAAATGTTAAACTTTGATTTTTTGACAGCAGTTCCCTTAAATTTTTTCAAAACACCGTTTTTCCCAAGGTCACCTTCATCCCCAACCCCTCGCCTAACTCCCTTAAAGAAATTATTGTTTTACCCTCCATGGACGGTTTTTAGGGAAATATCTTCTAATCCCCGTAAAGGGAAACTGATTAGAAATCTCTGCAGATAACGAGCTTGTCTTTTGTGCCGGCAGGCCGTCGCCAACTTTCCGGCTGGCTTGACGGCAGTAATTTCCATCCGATTTTCACCAAGTGAAAGAATGTTCCTTTTTTTAGTTTTTTAGGATGTGACGAGAGCTTTTTTTGAATTTCGCCAAAATGTCGGAGAAATTCCCGTCTAAAAGTTCAGATTTATCGGCCTCCCTTTTCCCCGCAATTTCCCTCCGATTTTCACCAAACTTTCAAAGAATCTTCCTTTTTTAGGTTTCTAGGATTTGGCGAAAGGATTCGTCAAAATGGTGGTGATATGTCTGTCTTTTCTAGGCCTTCGCTTGGGAACTATGGCATTTCTAGGTCCTTCTTTTCAGAACTATGGCATTTGTAGGCCCTTCTCTTTAGAACTATGGCATTCTAGGCCTTTTTCTTTAGAGCTATGGCCATTTCTGGGCCCTTCTCTTTAGAAATATGGCATTTCTAGTCTACTTTCTTTAGAGCTATGGCATCTTTAGACCCTACTCATTAGTGTTATGGCATTTCGAGCCCCTTCTTTTCAGAACTATGGCATTTTTGGGCTCTTCTTTTTAGAACTATGGCATTTCTAGGCCCTTCTTTTCAGAACTATGGCATTTTTGGGTCCTTCATTTTAGAACTATGACTTTCTAGGCCTTTTTCTTTAGAGCTATGGCCATTTCTGGGCCCTTCTCTTTAGAAATATGGCATTTCTAGTCTACTTTCTTTAGAGCTATGGCATCTCTAGACTCTACTCATTAGTGCTATGGCATTTCGAGGCCCTTCTTTTCAGAACTATGGCATTTTTGGGCCCTTCTTTTTAGAACTATGGCATTTCTAGGCCCTTCTTTTCAGAACCATGGCATTTTTGGGCCCTTCTCTTTAGAACTATGGCATTTCTAGGCCCTTCTCTTTTGAGCTATGGCATTTCTAGGCCTTATTTTGGGAACTATGGCATTTCGAGGCCCTTCTTTTCAGAACTATGGCATTTTTGGGCCCTTCTATTTAGAATTATGGCATTTCTAGGCCCTTCTTTTTAGAACTATGGCATCTCTAGTCTCTGTTGTACAGAACTATGCCATTTTCAACCCGTTTCCTACGAAGCTGCGGCGGTTTTATCCTCTTTTTATGGTTTCCTGATAGACTTTTAAAATGAATGAATTTTACCAGAATTTCATGAGTTGAGTTTTTCTTCGGCTTTGACTTGGCTCTACTTTAGCTGTAAAATATTCCTTTTGTTGATAAAATCTCAATTTATTCATTTTCTTAGGAAGATCAATCAAATTTGTTTGTCTTCAATATTTTGCTTTAAGATGGAAAATCGTCCCCAAGGTGAAGGAAGCTCAATTTCCCCGAGGAGATTTCTCCCATTAGCTTTTAAGATCAATCCTGTACCTGAGTCTCGTCGCCTTCGATTCCATCAAATCTCACGGGGATCTCTTCGATTAAAACCTTGTTTTTAAGACCGGAAATATTGATCGATGAAAGGGGCTTTGCGCTTATCGGAAACGTGAGGAACCTTCAAGTTGCCGAATCAGAAGCGTTACCATCACAGGTGTCCTCTAATCCTCTTAAAAGGGTCCGAAAACTTTACCCTCACAACTTTTATATGGGAATAACTCTACTTTTTAAAGAAAAAAAGATATATTATCAACAATGATGAACAAAAAAAATAGTCGAAAATTGCCCTTATCGCGTCTCGCCAAGCTATCCTTGCTTTTAACAAGAAATTTCTCCCCTCGAAGTCTGCAAACAGAGGAAAAGAGGCGTCGTGAGAAGGCAAACAGAGGTGAAACACGCGTATGAGTGCCAACATGGGCGCAAACAATAGGACCGTAAACTAACATCCCCCCGCAGCTCCACGGGAAAAATAAAAGAAACGTCATAAAATAAACGATTTGCAAATCAATTCGAATTAACCTTAAAAAGACAAACTTATGTAAATTCTCTTCAATGGACATACGAAACACTAAATCCCCTTATCTTGTCCCTTTAAAGGCGACTTTTCAGTCCTTTTTACGATCCTGAACGTCTCATCACTTTTCCTTTGTCGTCATAAACTCCGGATGATATCTGAAGGCCGAAGTACTGTAATTTGTATGCTTAGTTACTTCTTTGAACATTACCGCTCGTTAGATCATTTTTTTCCCCCAAAACATTTCGAATTAAATTTTTAAAAGGGTTCTTTTTTAGGGTGGATACCCCTACGACGATATATCACTCCGGTGGTTCGACCGACATTGAAAGGACCCACGTAAAAATTTACTTCTGTGGGATTTTTTAGGCACGTGAATGGCAGTTTTAAACTTTTTTTTTTCAACTTTAAACCCAGGATGTATAGAATTGAAACCTTCCGTGAAGGGCTCAATGTTTTTTTTCACCAGGTTTTTGGATTTTTCTTCAATTTTTAGGCCTATTTTTACAACCTAAACAACACAGCTATTTTAGCCAAGTAATCGCGGTTTTTAGGGGTGTTTTATCATTTTTAGTTCAAGGAATCACCATTTTACCGGTTTCAAGCTTTTTCATCGGCTTTGTGGCAAAATGATCTCTTCTTTTATCGTATTTTAGGCGTTTTTATCGGTTTTTAGTTCAAGAAATCACCTTTTTACCGGTTATAAAGCAATTCTTTCTGTGTTGTTTTCAGAAGTTTTTTCCCGTTCCTTTTTTTTAGCTAATAAATCAGGTACTTTACTGGTTTTCATGCATTTTTATCGGTTTTTCGCCAAAAAATCGCCTTCTTTACCAGTTTTTAGGCGTTTTTTCCCAGCTTTTTAACCCAAGAAATCACCTTCTTTACCGGTTTTTTGGCGTTTTTATAGGTTTTTAGTTCTAGAAATCACCACTTTACCGGTTTTAGGCATTTTCATCGGCTTTATGGCAAAATGATCGCTTTTTCTACCGTCTTTTAGGCGTTTTTATCGGTTTTTAGTCCAAGAAATCACCATTTTTCCGGTTTTAAGCATTTTCATCGGCTTTGTTGCAAAATGATCGCTTCTTTTATCGTCTTTTAGGCGTTTTTATCGGTTTTTAGTCCAAGCAATCACCTTCCTTTTTTTTAAGCTAAGAAATCACATTCTTTACCGGTTTTTAAGCATTTTTATCGGCTTTGTGGCAAAATGATCGCTCTTTTTACCGTCTTTTAGGCGTTTTTATCGGTTTTTATTCCAAGAAATCACCTTCTTTACCGTTTTTTCAAGCGTTTTCATCGGCTTTGTGGCAAAGTGATCGCCTCTTTTACCGTCTTTTAGGCGTTTTTATCGTTTTTTCGCCCTAGAAATCACCTTCTTGACCGGTTTATGTTGGTTACCTGAATATTTTGTTGGAGAAACCTCTTTTAACTGGTTTATGTGGGTTTTCATTTCAACATAATCAGAATTTGAAAAATTTAAAACTTTTTTGGTTAAATCAGGCATTTTAGATCCAATTAAGTTTTAGTCGTGTGAAGCCAATGAGAAAGACATTCCAATTTGAAACGCATCCCTTGTCAACTCCCGCTTGTAAAACGCCCGTCAACGAAACTTCGACATCCCGAAAAACGGCCTAAAACACATTTTCCCTCTCATGACACATCGGCTCATTTGGCCTCACGTCTTCCCTACCGAATTAAAACGAGGGAAGGGCCCTAGAACAGAAGGGGCTAGAAACACTAAAAAACAACGATATCCCAAACGTCTAAACCCCTCACTAGGGTCCATCCCCAGAACGCAATATTGTTTGACTAATGTAAAAAAGAGGGGAAGGCGAATTTTTATTTATGAACCTCATTTCGGCTTGTTCCTCCCTCCTTTTAAAACAACTAACGTCAAAATGGAGTCTCTATTTCATCCAGTCCCTTTTTTTAAACAAAAATTTCAATATCAAATTTAAACCATTAACGAAGAAAGATGTGTCCGGTGTTTATCCTTTATTTCCCGAATTTTTTACCCAAGAAATCACCTACTTTACCGTCTTTCAAGCATTTTAATCAGTTTTAGGCAAAATAATCGCCTTCTTTACCGTTTTTAGGCGTTTTTTTAATAGGTATATAGGTTTTTAGTCCAAGAAATCACCTGTTTACCGGCTTTCAAGCATTTTTAGCGGTTTTTTTGGCCTAATAATCACCTCAATCGTCTCTAATATTACTTTTTAGGTGTATTCCTCCCGGTTTTTTGCCCAGAAATCACCTTTTTTTTCCGGTTTCCGAGCATTTTTATCGGTTTTTGGCCAAATAATGGACTTCTTTACCAGTTTTTGGTTGTTTTTATAGGTTTTTTGTCCAAGAAATCACCTTTTTACCGGTTTTCAAGCATTTTTAGCGGTTTTTTGGTCAAATAATCACCTCAATCTCCTCCTTTATTAGTTTTTAGGTGTTTTTCCCGTTTTTTTTTTTTCCCCCCACAGAAATCACCTTTTTTCCGGTTACCAAGCATTTTTTATCGGTTTCGGGCCATAAAATGCCTTCTTTAGGTTTTTTCCCGAATTGTACACCCAAGAAATCACCTACTTTAACGGTTTTCAAGCATTTTTATCGATTTTTCGTCAAAAAATCGCCTTCTTTACCGGTTTTAGGCGTTTTTCCCGGGGTTTTTCACCAATGAAATCATGTTCTTTCCCGGTTTTTAGGCGTTTATATAGGTTTTAAGTCCAAGAAATCACCTTTTTACCGGTTTTCAAGCATTTTTAGCGGTTTTTGGCCAAATAATCGCCTCAATCGCCTCCTTTATTAGTTTTTAGGTGTTTTTCCCTTTTTAATTTTTTGCGCAGAAATCACCTTTTTTGCGGTTTCCAAGCATTTTTTATCGGTTTTGACCAAAAAATTGCCTTCTTTACCGGTTTTTAGGCGTTTTGCCCGAATTTTACACCCAAAAAATCACCTTCTTCCCCGGTTTTTAGGCGTTTTTATAGGTTTTAAGTCCAAGAAGTCACCTGCTTACCGGTTTTCAAGCATTTATAGCGGGTTTTTTTTGGCCAAATAATCGCCTCCTATATTAGTTTTTAGGTGTTTTGCCCCTTTTTATTTTTTGCCCAGAAATCACCTTTTTCCCAAAAAAATTGCCTTCTTTACCGTTTTTTCCCGAATTGTACACCCAAGAAATCACCTACTTCACCGCTTTTCAAGCATTATTTATCGTTTTTTGGCCAAAAATCGAGTACTTTACCGGTTTTTAGGCGTTTTTTTCCAGAAATTTTCACCCAAGAAATCACCTTTTTTCCCGGTTTTTAGGCGTTTTTATAGGCATTTAGTCCAATAAATTACCTGTTAACCGGTTTTCAAGCATTTTTAGCGGTTTTTTGGCCAAATAAACGCCTCAATCGCCTCCTTTATCAGTTTTCTGGCGTTTTTCCCCGTTTTTTTTTTTTAGCCCCTAAAAAAGTATAAATTTCAACATTTCCAAATCCTGAAAATCAAACAGAGTGTAATAAATAGACTCAGAGAGACAACGTACCACATGGGACTTGATGAACTGCTCTTGCTTAGAGGCTGTACGCCTCCGAGCATAAATCATAACTGAAACCCAGAGTTTAATTAATTATTACCTTTTGTAATTTCACCCCCTCCTCTTTTAAATTAACTCCCTTCTAATTTGTCGTTTATTTCATGAAATAATTAATTTTAAAAAATCTGAGAATTGAGATATCAAAAGGTGTATTCGACGCACGTAGAACCCGTTTTTTTCATCCTTTTCAAATAGGACGCCACATCAATAATCCTCGTTCAATATTCATTGTTTTTCAAACGTGTTTATTTACTCATGTCTTAAGGAGGCATTCATCAAGATTATTTATAACCGTCGAGTAATACGGAGGGGATTTCATCTTTAATTTTATACGGTATCCAACCGAGGCATAATTGTCTAAGTGATGTATGGACTTTTTCGAAATAAAAGAGTTTCAGGATTTCTTTTTTAAATGTTAATAGATTAGGAAACAATAGATCTATCAATACAGTAGACCCTCGTTTATCCGTCCCTCGGTTTATCCGTGCTTTTTTTCAGATTTTCTCCTTCAACGAGGGAGTTAAAAAAATGAAACGTTGCTATTTTTTATGTTCGATATTCTAGGAAGGTCATTAGCTTATTGTTCTCACCCTCTTTTCGTTATCTCATTTCTCCGAAAAGTTTGTTTACAAAAATGATTTTATTGCCAGTTTCTATGAATTTTTCTTTAGTCTTTCTCGGTTTTTCGAAGGACAATATTCAACATGTCTCATATGTAACGTTTAAAACCATAAATTACAACGAAACTTTATATGTAGTTAAGCATTTTCGTTGCCAATAAAATTATTAAACTCTCTCTAAAAAAAAAAAAAAAAAGACCCTCGATTATCCGTTTTTTGCGTTATCCGGTCGAGAACTAATTAGTACGGATAAACGAGGGTCTACTGTATTTTGAAGCAAGGTTCTTCCCCGGACTTATACTTCCCCCCTCCGTTATACTTCCCCTCCCATATACTTCCCCTTCCGTTGTACGTCCCCTCCGGGTTTTTTGTCAATTTTTTGACAAAAAAAAACTTATAAAAATTTTTTGGAAAAAAAAACTCGAAAAACTGTATCTTGAAGGTTCTTCGTTAAATAATCGAAAAAATCAGCTTAAAAAGGTGGGGTAAACCGAAAAAAGGGAGTTGAAATACCAAGGAAAACTCACGAAAATCTCATCAAAATTGGTCATCCTGGGCCCAAAGAAATTGTAGAAAATGCCTAAAAAGGGGAAGGCCTGAAAAAATGAAAAAAATAGCAGGCGTTAGGCGTGAATTTTGGCCAAAATACCGAGGAAAACTACCAAAAATCTACTCAAATTGAGCTTTCTGATGAATAAAACCTGAGGTAAAAAAAGTACTTGTTTGAAGAGTTTCCAACGAAAACTTCCTTAAAGAGAAGTAACAATATAGGAGGGGGAAGTATAACGGAAGGGGAAGTATAACGGAGGGGGAAGTATAACGGAGGGGAAGTATAACGGAGGGGAAGTATAAGGGAACGAAAGTATAAGGAAGGGAGAAAAAGTATAAAGGAGGGGGAAATTTTTTTTTTTCGAAAAATTTTCCAAGTCCTTTTTTTTGTCGAAAAAATTTCTAATTTTTTTTTAAATTTTCCGATTTTTTTTTTCAGAAAAATTTTTTCCAAAAATTTCCAAGTTTTTTTGACAAATTTTCCGGGCTTTTTTTTTAAATGTCAGTTAGTACGAAATTTCTCCCTACTAAAAAAATATATATTTAAAAAGTGGCCATTTTTTACACCAAAAATTCTTAAAAAATATAAGGAGTAATTGGCTGAAAATTTGGTGAAAATCGGATTAACGGTTCGGCCGCAGCGAATTTTTTAAAATTTCAAACAGACATATCTCCGCCATTTTTTCAAAATTCAAAATCGCCCTCGTTAGTTTCTTTTTCACCGTCTAAAGAAAATGTGTGTGAAAATTTGGTGAAATTCGGATGAAAACTGTGGCCGTAAAGTGTTCCAGAAAAAAATACTACGGCCGGCCGGCACCACTGACAAAGTTGAGATCGGTAAAGATCAATATTCGATTTGACCCTACGGGGTCTGGAAGACCCCTCCCCAAAAACCCGACGTCGAGGGTATCTCAATAACTTCTTTACAAAGGTGTTTCTTTTCCAAAACCGAGTAAATCGCCTTCGGAACTGTCCGACTTTTTTTGTGTTTTTGGGCCTCAATTTTGTTAACTTGTACCCCCCATCCGTATTTCCACGCTCATACGGCGAAACAAGTTAAAGTCGGCGGGGGATAAACACCATTATACTCCACGCTTTAAACCAAAAGGCACGCCATAACATTGTAGATAAGACAAAACCCGTCGACTCCCATGTACTAATCTTCCTTAATGACACTTAGCACTTAACTGCACGCTCTAATTGATATCTTATCGTGACGACATTTAGTTTACCCACCCCATCCTTTAAGCTCCATGGGGAGGAAAAGCGCGGAATCAGATTCCATTTTTATCTTCATCTCCTTTTAAAGCCAACTCGTCCGTTAAATTTTTTAATTATAACAGAAAAACATCAAAAGAGGCCTTTTTTTAAAAAATAAAACCGCACTTCTACTTAAAAAGTGGGCGAGTTTTGAGTTAAGTACGTAGGATTGTAATGTAAATGAAAGTACAAAGTTATTTTAAGAAGATTACGGTTGTAAGTAAGTCTTTAAGTAGGAGCTAATACATTAAGCTTCTGTTTGAACAATGTTAAAACGTAAAAACATCATTTTTTTAAGGGTAGAATATCGGTAATTCTGGATCCTCCTTAAGATATAGAAGGCTTATTTTCATTAATCAGGACACAAAAATTAGAATTCAAGCCATTACTGTTTAACCAATGATTTAGAAAAAAATTCGACCGTTAAGTTTCCATTATACCACGTAAAATAGAGGAGTAAACTTAAAAGTTTTGCGAGAAAGCTGTTTTATGTAGATTTCTTTTCTTCAAAAATCTACCTATTGTATTTTTAAATTTTTATTTTTGATTGTGGTGCATTCTAGGAGATAAAGATGGATTCTAGGGGATAGCCGGTGAAGAAGAATGTAACGAGAGGGATTTTTGAATTTCGAAAAAATGGCGGAGATATGTCTGTTTGAAATTTTAAAAAATTCGCTGCGGCCGAACCGTTGATCCGATTTTCACAAAATTTTCACCAATTACTACTTATATTTTTTACGATTTTTTGGTGTAAAAAAATTGGGACTTTTTAAATTATTAATTTTTTTAGTAGGGAGAAATGTCATTCTTCTACCCATTACGAGAGGCACATCCTTAGGTTCAAGATCCCCTTATTTCTACCTTGATACTTGAAAATTTTTTCGAAAAAAAAAACTTCCCCCTCAGTTATACTTCCTCTTCCATATACTTCCCTCCCTTATACTTCCTTCCCTTATACTTCCCCCTCCTTTATACTTTCACTCCCTTATACACCCCCCTTTATTATACTTTCGTTCCCTTATACACCCCTCTTTATTATACTTTCGTTCCCTTATACATCCCCCTTTATTATACTTTCGTTCCCGTATACTTTCCCCGCCGCTATACGACCCTCCTATATACTTCCCCCTCCTATATTTTACTTCTCTTTAAGGAAGTTTTCGTTGGAAGCTCTTCAAACCAGTCCATTTTTTTCTCTTTCCCTATTTTTCAGGCAATAAGCGAACGTTGAATTACGTACTGAATATTGAGTACCAGACGGGAACTTCCTTAAGAAAAAGTAACAATGTAGGAGGGGGAAGTATAAGGGAGGGAAAGTATAATTGAGGGGAAAGTTTAACTTAGGAGGAAGTATAACTGATGGGGAAGTATAACTGAGGGGGAAGTATAAAGGAGGGGAAAGTATAAAAGAGAGGAAATATATTTTTTTTAATTTCTAATTTTTTTTTTCTCGAAAATTTTTAATTTTTCTAATTATCAAGGTAGAAGTTATGGGATATTTGCCCAAGGGAGGTCCGTCTCGTAGAAATATGAAATTTCTCCCTACTAAAATGATGTTGAAAAATGGTAATTTTTTTACACCGAAAATTCTTAAAAAATAAGAGTAATTGGTGAAAATCGGACCAACGGTTCGGCCGCCGAGAATTTTTTAAAATTTCAAACTGCCATATCTCCGCCATTTTTTTGAAATTCAAAAATCGCCCACGTTGTTTTCTTGTTCACCGACTAAAGAAAATTTGGTGAAAATTGTGGCCGTATGTTCCAGAAAAAATGCTACGGACGGCCGGCAGGCACCACAGACAAAGTTGAGATCGGTGAAGATCAATATTCGATTTAATCCTCCGTGGTCTGGAAGACCCTTCCCTAAAAACCTTGGTTGGAGGGTATCACAATAACTTCTTCAAGGAAGTTAAAATGGGTATTTTTCTCCTAAAAGAGAGAAAATTGAGCCAAAAGTGGGTTTCTACGCCAAAATAACGAAGAAAACTTCTATTGAGTTGGTGTTTCTGTGCGAAAAAAACTTGCGAAAATTCATACAAAAGGAGGTTTTTCGGATACGATGAAAAATCTTCTGATAAAGTCGTTGTTGGGCGTAAGTTTTGCCAACTGATAGGGGTGAGTCACCGGTCTCTAGCGGAATTATCAGTCGTATTTCCGTTCCATGGAGCCTATTAATCACCTGAAAATTTTCAAGGGCCCAATGTTATCCTCAAGCGGTCAAATTTTCGGAAAAACGTGCCTGGTCTTAATTAAAAGAGGCCATGAAACGCAAGGGTGCCGGACATGGCGTGTGCGAACCTCACCATCTGCCGACCGCAGGCATTAAATTAGCTACTGAATCGTCGAAAAAAATTTCCCTCCTACCAGAAGTCACAATAATTGCAGGTCTATTCAAAGATAGCAATCTTTTCGTAGAAAAACTTTTTTTTTATAGGAAGATATATTAATTAATTACGCCCTACTGGGAGGACAGTCGTAATTAGGGTTTTCTAAAGTGTAAATAAGAGATGACGTCACGGGGACCTCGTGCAAACAGGTGTACGGGTTAATGAATTCACCTTATGCCTATCGCGATAATTAAATCTTCGGTGTAGGACACTAATCAACCCTATACACGTTTATTAGACGGGTTTTCTTCTCCTTCCTATATACGGTCATTTTAATCAAAACTCCATTTTCAGAAAGTCGTGTTTTCCCTTAATTTATTTTTCTTTTTCCCCGAGAATTGTATTTTCTTGTTTACCCGTCGAGGGAAGGGCGGGGGAAATTACCTTCGAGTTTCTGATAAATATGGACGAATAACGAGAAACGATGAAATTTCAAGGGAAATTTTTGATACTTTTATAAACCTCTCAATCAGTACGTAATTCAACGTTCGCTTATTGCCTGAAAAATAGGGAAAGAGAAAAAATGTACTGGTTTGAAGAGCTTCCAACGAAAACTTCCTTAAAGAGAAGTAAAAATATAGGAGGGGGAAGTATATAGGAGGGTCTACAGTGGCGGGGGAAGTATAAGGGAGGGAAAGTATACGGGAACGAAAGTATAATAAAGGGGGATGTATAAGGGAACGAAAGTATAATAAAGGGGGGTGTATAAGGGAGGGAAAGTATAAAGGAGGGGGAAGTATAAGGGAAGGAAGTATAAGGGAGGGAAGTATAAGGAAGAGGAAGTATAACTGAGGGGGAATTTTTTTTTTTCGAAAAATTTTCCAAGTTTTCTTTTTTTTTCGAAAAATTTTCCAAGTTTTTTCAAGAAATTTTTTAAGTTTTTTTTTTTTCGAAAAATTTTCCGAATTTTTTTTTCGAAGAATTTTCCGGGTTTTCTTCTTTAAATTTTCACTTTTTTTCTGAAAATTTTTTAAAGTTCGGTAGTAACTATTTTCTATTGGACAAAAATACCCAATTCACCGGATTTTTGGTCTTCCACGATTAGTCTTTGTCTATGACTCACCCGCTGTATGGCTTCAGAAGTTGAGTAATCCACCTTTTTTTCTCTAAACTTCAAAAGAGGAAGGTAATAAAAGCTCAATTTTAAAAGTAATAGCTCTTTTCGTGCTGTATCTCATCAGACGCTCATCTCAAACCCATTTCGGATGTGTATAGGAAAAGGGCGAAGGGCTGTTATGGTAATGATGAAATATATGGGATAGGGCACCCTATATAAGAATGAGATTATATTAAAAAACACGTATAAACCCGAGTTAATTCGATTCGTTTTTATTATTTTCATCATTTAAATAGCTAATTCTAAAAGTTTCTTAGACAGTACCTTGACCCTTCAAAGTGCATCATGATTTATTCATAACTGACCCTGAATTCCACCCTTTCATGTTTCCGCATAAATGCTAATTTACACGGTTTTCACTTAGCAGATGCTCTCTTCAAAAATTGATTCCTTTATAAAGCTGTTTGATCAGCCGTCTATTCCACCTTTTCATCCTATTGTCAAAGGATTTAAAAAAACCTTGATTTATATTCTTTTTTACAAAAGGAGAATTTTTTGAACAAATTTTATTTGAACTTTTGACGTTTTAGGATCATAATAGAACTCCCCTTTTCGTATATACAAGTTGCGATAAAGCGTAATCGGCTTGTCAGGTTGAAGAGGGGTTATCGGAGTTCCCATTATGATTGATCACAATGCGTAAGGAAGTCTTAGAAACAGAGAAGTTTCGCCGACAGAAACGCTTTCACCTTCAATGTACCTGGATTATTGACAAAGCCGGAGAGGGTCACATTTTTATCACAATAATTCTTAACACCAAATATGATCTTTGAATGATTAACAAATTCTTCACACTTTGGCTGAAACTGGAAACTTTTATGTTTTATAAATAGAGCGGTTGGTGTAACAGCAGGGGGGAAGTTATTCAGTTGAAATACGAGTGAAATGATCGACAAATATTCTGTTTACAGAAAAACGTTCAAGGGCTCCATTGTTCGGATTTTCAAACATCTGCCAATAAAATGGACGATGTATGGAAATGCCATCGTGCCGGAACGGCATAATCCCAGCTTAAGAATAGCTCGTTTTACTAGTCAGACTTAGTGATATGTTTTAAAGACTGGGTTGAGAATTCTGTAGAATGGCAACACCAAGGAGAGCTTTTAAAATCGGGGAGCCTAATAAAGAGTTTCATGACGCACGAACACCTGATTAACGGGAGATTCGACACCAGAAGATCAGTAAAAACGACCTAAAACCCGGTAGAGATGGTTAACGGCCGGTCACCTGATTAAACGGGTGTTTTTACACCAGAAAAAAAACTACCCATAATAAGGTAAAAGAGATGTTTAACGCCCGGTCACATGATTGAACGGGTGTTTCTACATCAGAAAATGAATAAAAACGACCCAAAAGCCGGTAAAGAGATGTTTAACGCCCGGTCACCTGATTAAACGGGTGTTTTTACACCAGAAAATCGACGAAAACGACCGAAAACCCGGTAAAAGAGATGTTTAACGTCCGGTCACCTGATTAAACGGGTGTTTATACATCAGAAAATGAACAAAACGACCTAAAACCCGGTAAAAGAGATGGATAACGCCCGGTCACTTGATTGAACGGGTGTTTTTACACCAGAAAATCGACGAAAATGACCGAAAACCCGGTAAAAGAGATGTTTAACGTCCGGTCACCTGATTAAACGGGTGTTTTTACACCAGGAAAAAAAACTACCCATAAGAAGGTAAAAGAGATCTTTCTCCCGGACACCTGATTGAACGGGTGTTTCTACATCAGAAAATGAACAAAAACGACCCAAAACCCGGTAAAAGAGATGGATAACGCCCGGTCACCTGATTAAACGGGTGTTTTTACACCAGAAAATCGACGAAAATGACCGAAAACCCGTTAAAAGAGAAGTTTAACGTCCGGTCACCTGATTAAACGGGTGTTTATACATCAGAAAATGAACAAAACGACCTAAAACCCGGTAAAAGAGATGGATAACGCCCGGTCACTTGATTGAACGGGTGTTTTTACACCAGAAAATCGACGAAAATGACCGAAAACCCGGTAAAAGAGATGTTTAACGTCCGGTCACCTGATTAAACGGTGTTTTTACACCAGGAAAAAAACTACCCATAAGAAGGTAAAAGAGATCTTTCTCCCGGACACCTGATTGAACGGGTGTTTCTACATCAGAAAATGAACAAAAACGACCCAAAACCCGGTAAAAGAGATGGATAACGCCCGGTCACCTGATTAAACGGGTGTTTTTACACCAGAAAATCGACGAAAATGACCGAAACCCCGTTAAAAGAGAAGTTTAACGTCCGGTCACCTGATTAAACGGGTGTTTATACATCAGAAAATGAACAAAACGACCTAAAACCCGGTAAAAGAGATGGTTAACGCTTAAACGGTTAAAGAGAACGGTTAAACGGTTAACGGTTAAAGAGATGGTTAAAAAAAACTACCCATAAGAAGGTAAAAGAGATCTTAACTCCCTGACACCTGATTAAACGGGTATTTCTACATCAGAAAATGAACAAAAACGACCCAAAACCCGGTAAAAGAGATTGATAACGCCCGGTCACCTGATTAAACGGGCGTTTTTACTCCAGAAAATCGACGAAAACTACCGAAAACCCGGTAAAAGAGATGTTTAACGTCCGGTCACCTGATTAAACGGGTGTTTATACATCAGAAAATGAACAAAACGATCTAAACCCGATAAAAGAGATGCCTAACGCCCGCTCCCCTGATTAAACGGTGCTTCCACACCAAAAAATCAAAGAAACGATCTAAACCCGGTAAAAGAGATGTTTAACGCCCGGTCATCAGATTAAACGGGTGTTTCCACACCAGAAAATCAAAGAGAACGACCCAAAACGCGTTAAAAGAGATGTTTAACACCCGGTCACCTGATTAAACGGGCGTTTCCACACCAGAAAATGAAAGAAAACGACCCAAAACGCTTTAAAAGAGATCTTTAACTCCCGGACACCTGATTGAACGGGTGTTTCTACATCAGAAAATGAACAAAAACGACCCAAAACCCGGTAAAAGAGATTGATAACGCCCGGTCACCTGATTAAACGGGCGTTTTTACTCCAGAAAATCGACGAAAACTACCGAAAACCCGGTAAAAGAGATGTTTAACGTCCGGTCACCTGATTAAACGGGTGTTTATACATCAGAAAATGAACAAAAACGATCTAAACCCGATAAAAGAGATGCCTAACGCCCGCTCCCCTGATTAAACGGTGCTTCCACACCAAAAAATCAAAGAAAACGATCTAAACCCGGTAAAAGAGATGTTTAACGCCCGGTCATCAGATTAAACGGGTGTTTCCACACCAGAAAATCAAAGAGAACGACCCAAAACGCGTTAAAAGAGATGTTTAACACCCGGTCACCTGATTAAACGGGCGTTTCCACACCAGAAAATGAAAGAAAACGACCCAAAACGCTTTAAAAGAGATCTTTAACTCCCGGACACCTGATTGAACGGGTGTTTCTACATCAGAAAATGAACAAAAACGACCCAAAACCCGGTAAAAGAGATTGATAACGCCCGGTCACCTGATTAACGGGCGTTTTTACTCCAGAAAATCGACGAAAACTACCGAAAACCCGGTAAAAGAGATGTTTAACGTCCGGTCACCTGATTAAACGGGTGTTTATACATCAGAAAATGAACAAAAACGATCTAAACCCGATAAAAGAGATGCCTAACGCCCGCTCCCCTGATTAAACGGTGCTTCCACACCAAAAAATCAAAGAAAACGATCTAAACCCGGTAAAAGAGATGTTTAACGCCCGGTCATCAGATTAAACGGGTGTTTTTACTCCAGAAAATCGACGAAAACGACCGAAAACCCGTTAAAAGAGATGTTTAATGTCCGGTCATCTGATTAAACGGGTGTTTATACATCAGAAAATGAACAAAAATGACCTAAAACCCGGTAAAAGAGATGGTTAACGCCCGTCACCTGATTAAACGGGTGTTTTTACACCAGAAAATCGACGAAAACGACCCAAAACCCGGTAGAATAAATGTTTAACGTTTGTTACGTTCCATGATATGAGGCAGAACGATGTTCCTTCTACCCACAAGCAGCTTAAGCTCCGTTATAAGCCTTTAGCTTGAATGGAATTCTGAAGACTTTGATGACACCAAGGAGAGCTTTTAAAATGGGCGCTCGGGGAGCCTATAGCAATTTTTGTGCTTGCTCGTTCATTATTTCGTTTCACTGAACACTTGAAAGTTGAAAATAAGTTTTTTGAAATATTTTAATTTTTTTTCCTCTCTCTACAGAGAAAACATGGAAAGCATTTTAAGGAGCTAATTCAACAAGTTTAATAGAAGCCTGGTTTTCCGGATGTAAAATCCCAAAGGGGCAAACAATATTATAAACCTGTAAGGCTTTTCCTGCGGAAAGGGTTAAACTTTTCCATGGCGGCACTCGATTTCGGGGGCGCCTTTTGTTCCCCGGAAACTTTTGATACATAAAAATTTTTCCCACGGGGGATAGCACGACGGATCCAGAAGGCAGAAGGTCGCCCCTGACATCTGCTTCGACATTGTGGGTCACGTGTCCGACCTATCGACGAAACTGCAGCGGTGCATAATTGCCTTTAGAAGTCGAACAAAAGGTCGAAATAGAAACATCTTAATTCACTTGAGTTTGAAAAAACAAAAAAATTTGTTATAATTGCCCGAAGAGGGGAAGTTCTTGTAATGCTGTTAGGGAATGTTGGCTGAAGCAGTTAGAGGCCGCTGCCGGGGGCGGATAACACAATCATACCCCAACCCCTAAACCCCCTCCCCCCATCGGTACAGATCCACTTAGCAAAAAGTGAATCATCTGATCAACGGATTCAGGATTATTTTCAACTCCCAAAGGATACCACACATGGTTCAAAACAACACGTCGCCCTTTTTCCTCCCTAACTTCCACATTCATCTGATACCCGTAAATATTTACCATCTATTATTTTTCTGGTAGCGAACAAAAGGGTAAATCAATTAAAATGAATAGTTGGTGCATAAAACCAAATATTTACGACCACAAGTACCTATTGTACATCTGCCAGGCCCCGGGGTTTTTCACGATTTCTCACTAGTTAAAAAACTACATTACCCTATTTTTTCGCAATATTGGTACTTTTGCCGCTGTTTTTGGCCGAAAATCACTATAGGCTTGTCGTGCGCTCGTTTTAAAAGCTATTCTTGGTGTCATCACTGACTACTCTTCACATTTCAGACTGGAGGGCTGCGGGTGAAGTCACTTCGAAGCGGCAAGCTGGGGAAAAAAATGTTCAAAACGCTGTAAAAAAGAGGTTAAAACGCCCGAACACTTGATAAAACGAGTGTTTCTACACCAGTTAATCGACGAAAACGACCCGAAAACCGATAAAAGAGATGCTTAACGCCTGGTCACCCGATTAACCGAGTGTTTCTACACCAGATAACGACCCGAAACCCGGTAAAAGATCTGCTTAACGCCTTTACCTGATTAACCGAGTGTTTCTACTCCAGATAACGACCCAAAATCCGGTAAAAGAGCTGTTTAACGCCTGGTCACCTGATTCCGAGTGTTTCTACACCAGAAAACGACCCAAAACCCGGTAAAAGAGCTGTTTACGCCTGGTCACCTGATTAACCGAGTGTTTCTATACCAGAAAACGACCCAAAACCCGGTAAAAGAGCTGTTTTACGCCTGTTCACCTGATTAACCGAGTGTTTCTACACCAGAAAACGACCCAAAACCCGGTAAAAGAGCTGTTTTACGCCTGTTCACCTGATTAACCGAGTGTTTCTACCCCAGAAAACGACCCGAAACCCGGTAAAAGAGCTGTTTTACGCCTGGTCACCTGATTAACCGAGTGTTTCTATACCAGAAAACGACCCAAAACCCGGTAAAAGAGCTGTTTTACGCCTGGTCACCTGATTCCGAGTGTTTCTACACCAGAAAACGACCCAAAACCCGGTAAAAGAGCTGTTTTACGACTGGTCACCTGATTAACCGAGTGTTTCTATACCAGAAAACGACCCAAAACCCGGTAAAAGAGCTGTTTTACGCCTGTTCACCTGATTAACCGAGTGTTTCTACACCAGAAAACGACCCAAAACCCGGTAAAAGAGCTGTTTAACGCCTGTTCACCTGATTAACCGAGTGTTTCTACAGCAGAAAACGACCCAAAACCCGGTAAAAGAGCTGTTTAACGCCTTAACCTGATTAACCGAGTGTTTCTACACCAGAAAACGACGCGAAACCCGATAAAAGATGCTTAACGCCTGGTCACCTGATTAAAAGGGTGTTTCTACACCAGAAATCGACAGATACAATCCAAAACCCGGTAAAAGAGATTTTTATCGCCTGAAAGTCTGACGAAACGGGTATTTCTAGACCAGAGAATCTAGGAAAATTGCTTAAAACCTGTTAAAATGGCTTGGATGTTTATTGCATACCGAAAATCGAGAGGGAGCTACTTGACCTGCCAGGGGGGCAATGTACCCGGGACACCGCCTTCCAAGAAAAAAACCTAAATGCGCTATTGTTCACCACAAAAAAAAATTCTTTAATAATTTAAAAGAAGGTATTTGCAAATACAAAAACTTGAAGATAGGGAGGGTTGAGACACAAAAGGTCGGTATGGAAGCGTGTAATGAGGTAATAACAGCATATTTACCCCTAATATGAGCCTATAAAGGGAAAAAAAAAGGTTTTCAACCCGGGAGTCTATTTTCGAATTTCATCCAACCGTGTTATTTCGTTTATAAAAAAAAAAGAGCTCACCTGTGCGCTTTGTAGTTCGTACCCTCCCTTAAAATAGGGTTTAAAAAAAAAGGGAGGGAAAAAAATCGCACAGTTAAATTGTGTGCGATAATGGAAAGAAAAATGCCATTTAAAAAAATTGCCCTCTTCAACGGCCATTAGTAATAATCGAACAGGGACCTCCCTGGACCCCCCAACCTTTTTCTTAGGTTTTGTTCGAAAATCGTCTCTCATTTATCTTTATCTTTTGTTGTTAAAATGAATGTTTCAACGCTTTAAAATCCGCCTAAAGACGATGAGAACTCATTACAACCCTGAAATATATTAATTCCTCCCTCCCTAAAAAAAAATCAGAAATGTTTTAAAAATTTTTCTTGTTGTATATTGACTTGTAACTTTGCCCCCCTTCGTAAAATAATAGAATCAGTCGGAGTTGCTAACAATGCTCGTTGTGGAGTTTTACAATTTACGGGTTCCAGTTAGTAAAAAAAAAGGTGAAGGGAGGGCCCTAATATTGCACCTTGTTAGGGCCCTCTTTCGAGTCCGGCCTTAAATCAAAACTTTCCTTGCCTTCTAATCTGCATCTGATTTATAGTCGAATTAATTAATTAATTGTTTTTCAGTTTTAAGTTTTTTTTTCTTCGTTCTCTCCACCCCTCGAAGTGTCATATTTTTGAATTTTTATCGCGTGTATAAGATACAAGGGAAGCCTTGAAAAATAAAAAGTTGAGCCGGAAACACGAGGGAGATGGTTTAAAGTATCAAACTTTCCTTATAATCCTTATAATCCACTTTAATATTTTACAATAAAATCAAGAAATCCCTAGCTTCCAAGAATGCTGGCCCCGACGGGAACGTCCTGAAAGAGAAGTAACAATATAGGAGGGGGAAGTATAACGGATAGGGAAGTAAAAGGGAAGGGAAGTATAACGGATAGGGAAGTAAAAGGGAGGGGAAGTATAACGCATAGGGAAGTAAAAGGGAGGGGAAGTATAACGCATAGGCAAGTGAAAGGGAGGGGAAGTATAACGGAAAGGGAAGTAAAAGGGAGGGTAAGTATAACTTATAGGGAAGTAAAAGGGAGGGGAAGTATAACTTATAGGGAATTAAAAGGGAGGGGAAGTATAACGGATAGGGAAGTAAAAGGGAGGGAAATATAACGGATAGGGAAGTAAAAGGTAGGGGAGGTATAACGGAGGGGAAGTAGATTGGAGGGGAAGTTAAACGGAGAGATAAGTATAACGGAAGGGGAGGTATAAAGGAGGGAGACGTATAACGGAAGGGGAGGTATAAAGGAGAGAAGTATAACGGAAGGGGAGGTATAAAGGAGGGAGAAGTATAACGGAAGGGGAGGTATATAGGAGGGGAAGTATAACGGGGAATTTTTTTGTTTAACTTCCTTAAAGAAGTTATTCTGATACCCTCCACGTCGGATCTATACCGATCTCAACTTTGTCTGTGGTTCCAGCCGGCCGTAGCATTTTTTTTTTCGGGAACACTTTACGCCCACAGTTTTCATCCGATTTTCACCAGATTTTCTTTAGTAAATGAACACAAAACTAACGAGGGCGATTTTTGAATTTCGAAAAATGGCGCAGATATGTCTGTTTGAAATTTTAAAAAATTGGCTGCGGCCGAACCGTTGCGTTGGTCCGATTTTCACCAAATTTTCACCAACTACTACTAATATTTTTAAAGATTTTTGGGTGTAAAAATATTGCCACTTTTTAATTATTATTTTTTTTTAGTACCTAGGGAGAAATTTCGGAGATCCGTAGGCCAAAGAGCCCATTATTTCTACCTTGACACTTAAAAATTTTTTGACGGAGGCCTTCAAAGGAGGACCTTCAATTTGATAATAAAATCAATTTGCGTATAGCAATAAAATTAAAAAAAATAAAAAATTTTTCGAAAAAAAGAACTTAGATAATTTTTCAAAAAAAAAAGAAAACTTGGAAAATTTTTCGAAAAAAAAACTTCCCCTTCCTTATACTTCCCCTCCCTTATACTTCCCCTCCCTTATACTTCCCCTTCCTTATACTTCCCCCTCCTTTATACTTTCACTCCCTTATACTTCCCCCTCTGTTCCCCTGACTTATACTTCCCTCTCTGTTATACTTCCCCCTCCGTTGTACGTCCCCTCCGTACTTCCCCCTCCTATATTGTTACTTCTCTTTGAGGAATTTTTCGTTGGAAGCTCTTCAAACAAGTACTTTTTTTTCTCGAAAAATTTTCTATTATCAAGGTAGTAATTCAGAGGTAATAATTCAGTTTTTAATCAATTTTAAAGCATTAACGACTTATTTGCGAGCCCTAATTCATTAGAAAGTACGATATCGATTTCGCCTGATGGTTTAAAAAAATTTCATGAGCATTTTGTTGATCCTAAGAATCGTTAAGTTCGCTTTTCAATCATTTTATAGACTTTAAACATTCAAAACTTTTTTTCCCCCCTTTCAAAAACTATAATCATGTAGAAAAACTTTTCTTTTCGTTATATAGAACTCTTTCAAAACTTTTTTTTCGCCTCCTCCCTCTGGTTAACTCTCGACCAACAAACCACCCCCCTGTATACAGGGTACTCCTGTATAATTACAGACACACGCTACCTGCTCTATACATCGACGAATCCGACTTCACCCGTTTATAAATCCTTTGCCTTTCAGAATTTTAATTGGAGCCTATTATCTGATTTTCGTCCAATTAAAAAAGGTCTTTTCTATTAATTTTTTTTGAAACCGTTGATAATGCGTGGCCGTTTACACGTCTGCTTGAACATAAAAAACGTCAAACGGACCGTAACAAAGGTATGATAGAATAAAAAAAATATAAGTTATCATCGCTATGGGCCAGAGGATATAAAGGAATCACGGTTCAATTATAAATATAAACACTTTTCCATTCAAAATTATTTTTGAGTAGACAGGTTTCCGACTAGATAAGCACTCCTAAATCCAAATATTTTTTTAATATTAAGGTAGAAAAACGGGGTGTTTTCGCCCAGCCTGACTACACAGCGGGCGAAAACACCCCACATTTCTCCCTACTTTTTTTATTTAAGGTAGAAAAACGGGGTGTCTTCGCCCAGCCTGACTACACTCAGCGGGCGAAAACACCCCACATTTCCCCCTACTTTTTTTTTAGGTGAAAAACGGGGTGTCTTCGCCCAGCCTGACTACACAGCGGGCGAAAACACCCCACATTTCCCCTACTTTTTTTTTAGGTAAAAACGGGGTGTCTTCGCCCAGCCTGACTACACTCAGCGGGCGAAAACACCCCACATTTCTCCCTACTTTTTTTTTATTAAGGTAGAAAAACGGGGTGTCTTCGCCCAGCCTGACTACACTCAGCGGGCGAAAACACCCCACATTTCCCCTACTTTTTTTTAGGTGGAAAAACGGGGTGTCTTCGCCCAGCCTGACTACACTCAGTGGGCGAAAACACCCCACATTTCCCCTACTTTTTTTTAGGCGGAAAAACGGGTGTCTTCGCCCAGCCTGACTACACTCAGCGGGCGAAAACACCCCACATTTCTCCCTACTTTTTTTTTTTTATTAAGGTAGAAAACGGGGTGCCTTCGCCCAGCCTGACTACACTCAGCGGGCGAAAACACCCCACATTTCCCCTACTTTTTTTTTATATTAAGGTAGAAAAACGGGGTGTCTTCGCCCAGCCTGACTGCACTCAGGGCGAAAACACCCCACATTTCCCCTACTTTTTTTTTTGGTGGAAAAACGGGTGTCTTCGCCCAGCCTGACTGCACTCAGTGGGCGAAAACACCCCACATTTCCCCCTACTTTTTTTTTTGGTGGAAAAACGGGTGTCTTCGCCCAGCCTGACTACACTCAGCGGGCGAAAACACCCCACAATTCTCCCTACTTTTTTTTTTTATATTAGGTAGAAAAACGGGGTGTCTTCGCCCAGCCTGACTACACTCAGCGGGCGAAAACACCCCACATTTCTCCCTACTTTTTTTTAGATAGATTTCTTTCCTTAAAAATCTATTCTTTTTTAGTGAAGACCGGGTCATAGCTAGAAAAAAAAAAAAAAAATCTACCTAGAAAAAAGAAAAAGCGCAGCATTTCTGAGAAAAAGTACTAGTCTGGAGTTCCCGACGGGAAATTCCTTAAAGAGAAAGAACAATATAGGAGGGAAATATTAGGAGGGGAAGTATAACGGAGGGGAAGTATAAGGAGGGGAAGTATTAGGAGGGAAGTATAAGGAAGGAAAGTTTAAGGGTTTTTTTTTTCAAAAAATTTTAGGTTTTTTTTTAATGGAATAATGGAATTTTTGAGTGAAAGTGCCCTAATAAAAATTAAAAAAAAAATTATTATACCAAAATTCGTAAAAAATAAGGAGTATTTGGTGAAAATTTGGTGAAAATCAGCGCAGTTTTTAAAATTTCAAACAGACATATCTGCGCCATTTTTTCGAAATTCGAAAATCGCCCTTGTTACATTTTTGTTCACCGACCAAGGAAGATGGTGTGAAAATTTGGTGAAAATCGGTTCAAAACTGTATCCGTGAAGTGTTCCGGAAAAATTGCTACGGCCGGACGGCACCACAGACAAAGTGAGATCGGTAAAGATCAATATTCGATTTGACCCACTGGGGTCAGGAAGACCCTCCCCCAAACACCCGACGTGGAGGGTATCACAATAACATCCTTTAGGAAGTTAAAAAAATAAGTATTTGGTAAAAATCGGATGAAAATTGCAATGGGACGGACGGCCGGCACAACAGACAATCTCGTGATCGCTATCACTAATCATTTTTCCTCTGCAGGGTCTGAAGGAACCCCTCCTAAAAACCATACATGATGAGTAATACAGTAACTTCTCTTTAAAAATTTAAAAATAGGAATTTTCCAAAAAAATATGTAACAAAAAGATGAAAATAACCCCTAAAAATATTCTTTAAAGCAGTATTTCGTTTAAGCCCCTAATATTTTGACGTCGAAATCCTTTTATGAGAATAAGTCAGACGCTTGAGCCTTTTTTTAGCGGGGGTTTTGAATTAGTTTGGTGAAAGGGGAGAGTAGAATTTAACTGAAAGATAACTAAGGGTTTAGCCTAAATAGAATTTAAAGGTTTTAAAGTGACGTCGGGCCTCAGGTGCTTTTCAAACGCCCCCCTTTTTTAACAGTGAAAAATCACCGAGATCGATATCCGGAAACTCCTCCCATGGAACATTTGTTTTCAATAGGGTAAGTGAAAAAGGGTTTTGTCGTAAATTTCCCAGTATTTCACAACATCAGAATACAGATTTATACGAAGAAAAATTTAAGGGGGAAAAGTATACTTTTATGCAGTACATGAGGGCTTTGGTGGTTTTTCAAGTTGAAGGGGTAGATAATAATTAACGAAATTCTGATCGGGAGAAAGAAAACCATTTATCTTATCAAACCGGAGCTTATTCCATTTGGTTGACAAAGGCTTTTAAATAATTCACAACATAGTCCCTACTCGAGGAAAAAAGAATCCTTTGAGTTCTCGTAATCTTCCCTCGGCCCCATGACTGTTGTCGGTTTAGTCTGAACTGGAAAAGGGATGGGGTGGGTCGGAGTGGGGGGTTAAATAGGGTGAAAGTGTTTTGGTAATCTAGGTAAGGGAGTGATAAATGAGCCTGCAGCAAAGAAGGAAAAGGGCCGGGGGTAAGAGAGTCCTCCAAACTGATAAGAGACTCAATTCCCAACCTCTCCGCCGAAACTAACCTCCCGGCGCGGAGGGTCCTTTCTGATTGGCAAAAGGATTTTGATTGGAGTTCACTATTGTTTAAACTTCTAACAACTATTGGAAAAAGAAACTTTCTTCAAATCTTCATAAAAAAGCCGATCGTTTGTCAAATTCAAGATTTTCCAAGAACAGAAGGACCAATCTTCGTTCAACCGCTGGAAAGTCAAGTCTTAAAACCTGAGTTAAAGAGAAATGTTCTAGTTTGAAGAGCTTCCAACGAAAACTTCCTTAAAGAAATATAGGAGGGGAAGTATAAAGGAGGGGAAGTATAAAGGGGGGAATCATAAAGGGGAAAGTATAACGGAGGGGGAAGTTTTTTTTCCGAAAAATTTGCTAAGTTTTCATTTTTTGAATTTGCATTTTTTAAACTTCTTACGGAAGTTATTGTGATACCCTCTACGTCGGTTTTTTTTTCAAAAAATTTTTTAAGTTTGTTTTGTTGAAAAATTTTCTAAGTATCGCCAGCGTTTTTTCTTCGAACGTATGCTCCAATTTTGTGGAAAACTGTTGGTTTATTTTTTTTTAGTTTCTGTTTGATTTGGCTCGAATACATTGAAAACGTCAATTTTTAAATGACAATTTTTATGATTAAAATGATAAATTCGATAAACCGAGTTTGTATTTAAATTTAAGGGTTATTAATAAAGCTAAAAGGTAAAAAAGTTTTTTCCTAACCTCATCCAATTTTATGGAAATTGGGAGCAAATTCAAGAACTTGATAAAATTACGGCCTTTTACAACTAGTTTTCGAGATTTTAGGGTGTGAAGCCCGAAATACAGTGGTTAAGAAACACAGTTGGCAACACTGTCCAGCCAATTAAGGGTACAAAAAATACAAAAAAAAAAAAAAGATATTGCTGGGTTCCGATTTATTTTTTTATTTCCAGACAGTTGGTAGAACTTGCTGAGCCTTGGAAACCCCATGACTACGGTATCAAGTCTTAAGGGTCTTAAGGAGTTTTTTCTTTGAAGTTTTGCTCCAATTTTGCGAGAAAACTGTTGACTTTTTTAAATTTTTTCTTTTTTATTTGGCTTTAGAATACATTTATTTATTTAAATACAAAAGACTTTTTGGGAAAAATGGCTTTACTTAACTGTTTTTTAAATTTTTTATTATCCATGAGGGGTGAAAAAAGTAGTAAATAACAAAACCCGATGGTAAACACGCTGTTTATACACAGAAGTCGAGTGAGAGGGGAGTCGGATAATCCGCTGGGATCTGACACAGAAGCTCCACGGCTCTCCACGGTGACTCAACGGGGTAATGACCCATTGAAATTACCCGAATGAACCCCCAGGGTACATCATAAAACGAACTCGCAGATTGGATTCGTCTTGATGAATGTAATCGACTTTTTTGTTCTTTTGGTTGAAGTTTTTTTTTAATAAAAGCCGGCCCTCCAGGGTTCTTCTGAGGGCTTGAAATTATATCAAATTGTTTTCTATAGTGAGAGAAGCTCGTATAAATTTATGAAACAACTAAAATTCCATCAAGGAGGCCGATTCTTTTAAATTCCCACAGTCTCCCGGTTAAGGTGGCCCTCTTGAGAAATCCGACCGAGTAGGACCGTAGGTCAATATAAAAAATTCAATTCCGGAGAGTAGCCGAGTTGAATTGTACTAGGGAAAGGTGTGAGAAAGCTTAGATCGTGGCCTGTTTTCACAACCTTTTTCCAGGCTAAGGGAAGAAGGGCTTTTTAAATATTAAGAAGGGCAGTCCCTCCAAAAAAAGGGCCATCATATCTACAACTACAAGCTGTTTTACCCTCAGACTTTTTCAATTTCAATTTAAACTCTTAAAATTTTAACGATGCTTTTAATCCTTCCAGGTAGTTTGTTAAAATCTATTATTCAAAAAGCCCACTTTTACACACCTTTTATTTTATTTAAAGCCATTACTGTGAAAAACCTCCGCTGCGATAATACCCTACTCCTCCCCGCGTACAAGATATACGATCCCTGTTCTCAACAAAGTCTTCCCTATCTCGCGAGACGCTCGGGAGTAAATTTTAACTCAAATCCACCGGATTCTCAAGTAAAACTGCGTGATGGGCAAACTTTTAATACGTTTCCACGATTCGGATACGGAGGGCTTGTTTATACACGTATATTCGGATTTTCTGAGGTTTTTATAATTTGAGATTGTTTAAACCTCATATTTTCGTCTTAGTAATTGAACGCTGGATTTTTAGGGAATATCAAATATTTGTAATGGCCGCCATTTATGCATTTTAGGACATGTCAAAGAAGCTTAGATATTCTTGACACCGTCAGACAAGTTACTTCTTCGTGGTCAGCCTGCTCGTCCAATCGTGCTGCTCGTACAATAGTCCTCCTCGTCCAATATTGCGGCTCGTTTAATCGTCTCGCTCATTCAATCTTCCTGCTCATTCAAATTTCCTGCTCGTCCAATAATTCGGCTCGTCCTATCGCCTGTCCGTCCAATCAGGACGCTTGTAAAATTTTCCTGCTCGTCCAATAATCCGGCTCATTCAATCATCCTGCTCGTTAAATCGTCCTGCTCGTCCAATTGTCCGGCTTGTCCAATCGTCTTGCTCATTCAATTTTTTGCCCGTCTCGCACGTCCAATCGTCTTGATCATTCGATCTTCTTGGTCGTCCAATCGTCTTGCTCACTCATTCTTCCTGCTCATTCAATCTTCCTGATCGTTCAATTTTCCTGCTCGTCCGTTAGTTCTGCTCGTCCAATAATCCGGCTCATTCAATCATTCTGCTCATTCAATCGTCCTGCTCGTCCAATTGTCCGGCTTGTCCAATCGTCTTGCTCATTCAATCTTTTTGCCCGTCTCGCACGTCCAATCGTCTTGATCATTCGATCTTCTTGGTCGTCCAATCGTCTTGCTCACTCATTCTTCCTGCTCATACAATCTTCCTGATCGTTCAATTTTCCTGCTCGTCCGTTAGTTCTGCTCGTCCAATAATCCGGCTCATTCAATCATTCTGCTCATACAATCTTCCTGCCTGTCTAGCTCGTCCAATCGTCTTGATCATTCGATCTTCCTGGTCGTCCCAACGTCTTGCTCATTCATTCTTCCTGCTCATTCTATCATCCAACTCATTTAATTTTCCTGCTCGTCCAGCTCGTCCAATCGTCTTGATCATTCGATCTTCCTGGTTGTCCAAACGTCTTGCTCATTCATTCTTCCTGCTCATTCAATCATCCGGCTCATTTAATTTTCCTGCTCGTCCAATCGTCCTCAATCGTCATGCTCGTCCAATAGTCCGGCTCGTCCAATCGTCTTGCTCATTCAATCTTCCTGCCCGTCCAGCTCGTCCAATCATCTTGATCATTCGATCGTCCTGGTCGTCCAATCGTCTTGCTCATTCATTCTTTCTGCTCATTCAATCTTCCTGCTCATCTAATTTTCCTGCTCGTCCAATCGTCCTCAATCGTCATGCTAGTCCAATAGTCCGGCTCGTCCAATCGTCTTGATCATTCGATCTTCCGGGTCGTCCAATCGTCTTGCTCATTCATTCTTTCTGCTCATTCAATCTTCCTGCTCATCTAATTTTCCTGCTCGTCCAATCGTCCTCAATCGTCATGCTAGTCCAATAGTCCGGCTCGTCCAATCGTCTTGATCATTCGATCTCCGGTCGTCCAATCGTCTTGCTCATCATTCTTCCTGCTCATCTAATTTTCCTGCTCGTCCAATCGTCCTCAATCGTCATGCTAGTCCAATAGTCCGGCTCGTCCAATCATCTTGATCATTCGATCTCCTGGTCGTCCAATCGTCTTGCTCATTCATTCTTTCTGCTCATTCAATCTTCCTGCTCATCTAATTTTCCTGCTCGTCCAATCGTCCTCAATCGTCATGCTAGTCCAATAGTCCGGCTCGTCCAATCGTCTTGATCATTCGATCTTCCGGTCGTCCAAACGTCTTGCTCATTCATTCTTCCTGCTCATTCACTCATCCTGCTCATTTAATTTTCCTGCTCGTCCAATCGTCCTCAATCGTCATGCTAGTCCAATAGTCCGGCTCGTCCAATCGTCTTGCTCATTCAATCATCCTACTCTCCCAGTCTTCGGACATGCCATTCTGACACCATTGAAATAAAATAATGAGTACTTAGATGTAGAGATATTGGAGATAAATCCTGTAGAATTTTGCACAAAAAAATAAATAAAAGCTTTAAAATATTTTTAATATGATCAGCGTTTCGTAATAAAGCGTGGTGGACAACTTTTTAAAAGCCCCATACGGGTTTATTGTCTATAAACCGGTTTAAATTAGCTGGGTCCAATTAGGCGGTGATACAAGAGGCGTGATAAGCACTATCTCTCCTGGAGCAGCGAAGCGTTTATTCGCAGATAATGAGGGCGACCTATGTGCGATCGAGAAGACGGCGTTAATGCACACGGATAGTTAGTAGCTTCCCAAGGAAAACAGAAATGTGATCTGGGAGGGGGGAGGGCTGTACGGACTCTGCAATTGCAAATTAGATTCTGCATTATACAACGCAATCTCTACCACTTTACATGTTTAATGTTGTTTTCCCCACTTTGTCAATCCCCATATAGATTCGTACACACATAAAGAATTGACTGACTTTAATTTATTGAGAGTTACAAGTTTCGACTTTAATTATTCTATAAATGATCGACATTTCATCGTTTTCCATGCAAAACTGAATATGGAATATTTATACAGTCGACTCCTGTTAATTCGAAACTCGATAATTCGAATTTTTCATTAATTCGAACTTCTTAGCCTGTAAATCGAAAAAATCCTGTGTATTTGGACACGCTCGATAATTCGAAATCATTTTTCTCGATAATTCGAATTTCAAGTTTTATCAGGAATCATTTTTTTTTTTTGTGTCTATTAAAAATAAGTGTAAAGTACTAGTTTGAAGAGCTTCCCACTAAAACTTCCTTAAAGAGAAGTATCTATATAGGAGGGGGAAGTATAACGGAGGGGGAAGTATAAGTGAGGGTATGTACATGGGAGGGGGTTGTTTAAGTGAGGGGTAGTATAACAGAGGGGGAAGTATAACGGAGGGGGAAGTATAAGGGAACGAAAGTATAACGGAAGGGGATGTATAAGGGAGGGAAAGTATAAAGGAGAATTTTCCAAGTTCTTTTTTTTCGAAAATTTGATTTTTTTTTTTTTCGAAAAATTTTCTAAGTTATAGTTGTAGAAAATAGTTGTACGCAATTTATTAAAATTAATAATATAAGTAATATTATAATTTTTTATTATAATTAATAATAAATTAATCCCCATGGTTCACCATGTATAGCGAAAAATTCATTAAAAAATTCATAAAAGTACTGGTCTGGAGCTGGCCCCGACGGGAACTTCCTTAAAGAGAAGTAACAATATAGGAGGGGGAATTATAACGGAGGGGGAAGTATATGGGAGGGGAAGTATAACGGAGGGGGAAGTATAACTGAGGGGGAGTATAACGGAGGGGGAAGTATAACGGAGGGGGAAGTATAACGGAGGGGAAGTATAACGGAGTGGGAAGTATAACGGAGGGGGAAGTATAACGGAGTGGGAAGTATAACGGAGTAGGAAGTATAACGGAGTAGGAAGTATAAAGGAAGGGGATGTAGTAGGGAGGGAAAGTATAAAAATTTTCCGGGTTTTCCTTTTTTTTTTTTTTTTTTCGAAAAATTTTCTAAGTTCTTTTTTTGAAAAATTTTCCAAGTTTTTTTTTCGAAAAATTTTCCGGGTTTTCCTTTTTTTTTCAAAAAATTTTCCGGGTTTTCCTTTTTTTTTTTTTTTTTTTCGAAAAATTTTCCAAGTTTTTTTTTTCGAAAAATTTTCCGGGTTTTCCTTTTTTTTTTTTTTCAAAAAATTCTCCGGGTTTTCCTTTTTTTTTTTTTTTTTTTTTTTTCGAAAAATTTTCCAAGTTTTTTTTTCGAAAAATTTTCCGGGTTTTCCTTTTTTTTTTTTTTTTTTTTTTTCGAAAAATTTTCTAAGTTTTTTTTCGAAAAATTTTCCAAGTTTTTTTTTCGAAAAATTTTCCAAGTTTTTTTTTCGAAAATTTTCCGGGTTTTCCTTTTTTTTTTTTCAAAAAATTCTCCGGGTTTTCCTTTTTTTTTTTTTTTTTTTTTTTTCGAAAAATTTTCAAGTTTTTTTTTCGAAAAATTTTCCAAGTTTTTTTTTCGAAAAATTTTCCGGGTTTTCCTTTTTTTTTTTTTTTTTTTTTTTTTTTTTTCGAAAAATTTTCTAAGTTCTTTTTTTCGAAAAGTTTTCCAAGTTTTTTTTTTCGAAAAATTTTCCGGGTTTTCCTTTTTTTTTTGAAAAATTTTCCGGGTTTTCCTTTTTTTTTTTTTTTTTTTTTTTTTCGAAAAATTTTCCAAGTTCTTTTTTTCGAAAAATTTTCTAAGTCTCAAGGTAGAAATAATGGGCTCTTTGGCCTAGGGATGTGCCTCTCGTAGTGGGTAGAAGTACGAAATTTCTCCCTACTAATAAAAATATTAATTAAAAAGTGGCAATTTTTTTGCACCAAAAATTCTTAAAAAATATAAGGAGTAATTGGTGAAAATTTGGTGAAAATCGGATTAACGGTTCGGCCGCAGCGAATTTTTTAAAATTTCAAACAGACATATCTCCGCCATTTTTTCGAAATTCAAAAATCGCCCTCGTCATATTCTTCTTCACCGGCTAAAGAAATTTGTGTAAAAATTTGGTGAAAATCGGACGAAAACTGTGGCCGTAAAGTGTTCCGGAAAAAAATGCTACGGCCGGAACCACAGACAAAGTTGAGATCGGTAAAGATCAATATTCTAGACAGAAAAATAATTTTCAACATGACTTTGTTAGGCTAAAAAAGTCCCAGAATGGCAACAACTATTGGGCTCTTAAATTTTATAATCACTTGCCCATTTCACTCAAAAGTTTAAAAATGCTGGAGTTCTGTAATGCTGTAAAGAAATTTCTACTCCTAAATCCATTTTATTCAAGCGAAGAATTTCTCGATTATTGTTTTGATCAATAAAAAGTCAATTGTGTATTTCTTATATTATAATTAATTTGTGTATTTTTCATTGACTTGTTGTATGCCAGAGACTGGTCCATAACAATGTATAAATAAAATAAAATAAAATAAAATAAATTCGATTTTACCCTCCGGACCCCGGAAGACCCCTCCCCAAAAACCCGACATGGAGGGTATCACAATAACTTCTTTAAGGAAGTTAATATTGTTCTACCACCTCGAAAAATCTGGAAAAATTCTGACGAGTAAAAGACTAGTTTTAACTTCCTTAAAGAAGTTATTGTGATACCCTCCATGTCGGGTTTTTGGGGAGGGGTCTTCCGGGGTCCGGAGGGTAAAATCGAATATTGATCTTTACCGATCTCAACTTTGTCTGTGGTTCCGGCCGTAGCATTTTTTTCCGGAACACTTTACGGCCACAGTTTTCGTCCGATTTTCACCAAATTTTTACACAAATTTCTTTAGCCGGTGAAGAAGAATATGACGAGGGCGATTTTTGAATTTCGAAAAAATGGCGGAGATATGTCTGTTTGAAATTTTAAAAAATTCGCTGCGGCCGAACCGTTAATCCGATTTCACCAAATTTTCACCAATTACTCCTTATATTTTTTAAGAATTTTTGGTGCAAAAAAATTGCCACTTTTTAATTACTATTTTATTAGTAGGGAGAAATTTCGTACTTCTACCCTTTACGAGAGGCACATCCCTAGGCCAAAGAGCCCATTATTTCTACCTTGAGACTTAAAAATTTTTCGAAAAAAAGAACTTGGAAAATTTTCGAAAAAAAAAAAAGAAGAAAGAAAAAAAAAAAAACCCGGAAAATTTTTCGAAAAAAATTTTTTTTTGACAAAAAAACTTAGAAAATTTTTCGAAAAAAGAACTTAAAAAATTTTTCGAAAAAAAAAAAGGAAAACCCGGAAAATTTTTCGAAAAAAAAAAAGGAAAACCCGGAAATTTTTCGAAAAAAACTTTGAAAATATTTTGAAAAAAAAAATTTTTTTTTTTGACAAAAAAACTTAGAAAATTTTTCGAAAAAAAAAGTTAAAACTTAGACAATTTTTTGAAAAAAAAAAACTTAGAAAATTTTTCAAAAAAAAAAAAAAAAAAACCGGAAAATTTTTCGCAAAAACAAACTTGCAAAATTGTCCTTTAGGTATACTTTCCCTTCCTACTAAATCCCCTTCCTTTATACTTCCCCCTCCATTATACTTCCCCCTCTGTTATACTTCCTACTCCGTTATACTTTCTTCTCCGGTATACTTTCCCCTCCGTTATACTTCCCCCTCCGTTATACTTCCCCCTCCGTTATACTTCCCCTCCCATATACTTCCCACTACGTTTTACGTCCCCTCCGTTATACTTCCCCTCCTATATAGATACTTCTCTTTAAGGAAGTTTTCGTTGGAAGCTCTTCAAACCAGTACTTTTAACATATTGTATTGATTTCGTAACGTTACCTCTTCAGGAACAATTTTTTTCGAGGTTTTGAAATTTTAAATTAAAATTCAAGCATTTATTGGGTCGGAAAACTTTGAAAAAAATACTCAAAGGTTGGTCTTTGGAAGCTCTATGAGCCGCAAAAAAAGCTGTGCTCTGTGGGACCATTAGTTCTCGAGATTTTAATTATTTTCTGAAATGAGAAAATCGCGTTTTTCACGAAAACCGTTGATCTTTTGATATGTTTTCCTCATTTTTAGCCTCATATAGAGGCGTCTTCCGGAATTTTTCAGCACCTCTTCCCATTTTTTCTAGCAACATAAGGATGCTCCAAAAAATTCTGTTTCCTTAGAAACAAAACTTTGAATAAGATGGTTTCTCGCCAAAGGAGCCGAAAAAAAAATTAAAACTGAACAAAAAAACCAAGGTTTACACGGATTTCAGGTATTTCTGAGAATCACCTTTTATAGTCAATCGGTAAAAGAAGCTTTTATCAGATATGGAAAAAGCTAAGCAATTTCGAAAATGGCCGCTTTTTCTTATACTCCACCCCACGAAGTTGATGTGATTGAACCTTTCCAAAGATTTTCCAATCTTCCCGCCAAAGTACTGATCCATCATTTTCATAATTTTTACACTTTCTCAACTTTATTTATATCTTGACAATTGTTCAAGGGTTGTTATTAAATGGGGGGTCAGGAGGTCCCTAAAGAGGCCTCGGTATCCATTAATTGACTGTCCAGACATCTATCCCCGGGCAATTATTTCCATTAACGTCGGGATCCATAATTATCAAACTTTAAGGAGCCCCTATTTCAAAAGTATCAATAAATCCTAAATTGAATACAAAAGGACTTTTTTTTTTCAAAGCTCTAATTGTTTTTTAAACCAGATTTTTTTTCTGAGGGCTGTCGGTCTATCACTTTAAAGTCGTTAATTGAATGGATTTACGAATTTCCGGGCTCAGGGATAATCCGCACTGTTATTAATCAGAGGGGGAAAAAAGGTAATTTGGTAACACACGAGGGATAATTTTTTTCCTCTCGTAAGGAGAGCTCGATTACGCGAGGAGTTAATTTTTTTCATTTCTTTCAGAGGAAGCTAGTTTGAAGAGCTTCATACGAAAATTTCCTTAAAGAGAAGTAAAATATAGGAGGGGGAAGTATATCGGGGAGAGAAGTATAACGGAGGGGGAAGTATAAGGGAGAGGAAGTATAACGGAGGGGGGAAGCTTTTTTTTTTTTTTTTTCAAAAATTTCATTACGTTTTTCAAGAATTTTTAGCTTCAATGTTCACATTAATTTCTATATTTCCGTAGTTGTTTGATAGTTCGAATTATTTTTTTCAGCCTCTCAATAATTCGAACATCTTGTTAATTCAAAAACTCAATACATAATTCGAAATTTTTGAGGTCCCTTGGATTTCGAATTATCGGAAGTCGACTGTATTGGGCTTGGGGGGTCTACGAGAGCCAGGATTTTATAAATCGTGTTGCTGAACAACTTTACACCTGACTTTTAGACGTCCTGCTCGGCCAATCTTCCTGCTCGTTCAATTTTCCTGCTCGCCGATCTTCTTGCCCATTCAATCATCCTGCAAGCCCAACAGTCCGGCTCGTCCGATTTTCCAATTTCGCTATAGAAACATCGAAAAACCCTACATGATCGTTTCCGTTTTTACTTAGTTTTTCCGCGCAGCAATCCTTATCACCGGATTTTCCAAACTTCTTGCTCTAATCTTCTTGCTCGTCCAATTTTCCTGCTCGTCCCCTGCTCGTCCAATTTTCCTGCTCGTCCAATCTTCTTGCTCATTCAATTATCCTGAGCCCAACAGTCTGGCTCGTCCCATAATCATGCTCATTCAATATTCTTCTACAATAATCATGAAACTCAGAAAAACACCCTACATAATCGTTCCGTTGTCTATTGTCCAAAAAAAAAAACACTAATTTTACTCAATTTTTAAATCTTGTTATCAATTTCGTAGTCCACGGCATATCCCTTTTTCACCGGTTTTTTTTTTATAACAGTTTAATTAGTTTCTTTTACCTTACAAAATTCATAAAATCTTCGCAATTATTAATAATAAATTTACTTTAAAAAGTTAATTAATGATAGAGGGTTAGTTCAAACTAATCAATGCTTATCCCTAAGTTGTATATTTGATTAAACTTTCTCTAAAGACTTCAAAATTAATACTTTAAAATTTTTTCAACGTCTTTTTAAAAGTCGCAACAAGGATCAAAGAACAGATTCAAAGTTTGAAATTAAAACTCTTTTCTAAGAAAAGTTGTATTTATAAAAAAACTAGTGAAAAGGATTTAGTCATTAGGCCTTTTCATTTACAAAAGTCACGGAGTTTAATTAATCCAGCTTTGAAAAACATCAAAAGAAGTTGCCAATTTTGTGAGGATTAGTATAGAATTTCTATTTGATCTAATATTCGGACATGTGCCCATGAAAATCTCCCTTTCTTCATCTATTCCGAATGGGGACGTCGCAAAAGGGGCTTTTAATAAACTTTTCCGTTTCTGAATTTTGTGTAGGGCGGATTATCCCATCTGGGTGAGTGACAGGGATTTCCGCTGTTGGTACCCTTGACAAAAACGGTACCAATCACGGAAATGCAAAAGGGACATGTTGATCAATAAGGGGGCCTTCTCCAAAGACAACTTCAGTTTTAAAGGGGCTTAATGGATTAATCCCAATTAAATTGATTACCTTTAAGTTTTCGACTTGAAATATAGTTAACAACTGCTTAATCCTGTAAACAAGGATATTTAAAGAAATGAAACGAAGCCAAAATTTTCATCTCATTTCAAACGAATATTTTGTCATTTCATATGCAGAATGTCTCATTTTAATTTTTCTGTAACATCAATCCCTGCAATATCTTCTTCAATTCAATGGATTCGCGATTCCTTCCCAAAAGAAAAAAATTATGTAAAAAAAATGGTTTTGTTGGTGAAAAGAAGTTGGAAAATGCCTTAAAAACTGATAAAAAAGGAGTTTTTTGGACAAAAAAGCGAGGAAAACACCCAAAAGAAGGCTTTTCTGACGAAACTCAAAAAGGCAAGGTAAAAAAGGCGATATTTTTGCCGAAAAATCCAAGGGAACTTCTGGCAATTTTATAAAAGGTTTGTCTAATGCTTGAAATTATTCTACTCCTCCTTTTGTACTTCCTCATCGTTATGCTCCCCCCTTGAACTTCCGCTCCTTTATACTTCCCCCTCCTGAAACTTTCCCTCCGTTATACTCCCCCCCCCTTTAATACTTCCCCCTCCTGTTTGTTCCATCTCTTTAAGGAAGCTTTCGTTGGAAGCTCTTCAAACTAGTACTTTTTTTCCGACTTAAATTAGAGAGCTAAATTCTGTACAAAGAGCTACACTTTATACCTCTTGGAGCCGTAAAAAAAATAAGAAAAATCGTCCTCAAGGGAGAACTTTATCAATTTCCCTCTTCCTCCCCCCCAATCACTTAAGTCTACATATTTATTATAAAAATACCCTTACGTTTGTTTTCATAGGCGGAACCCTACTTTTTTCCCCTTTTGTTCCGGGTGCCTCGATTTATGCACAAAATCTTGATCCTATTCCAGGAGGATTCACGGACGGAAGGTAGGCTGGGGGAGGCGGAAAGCGAGACTCATATATTCTAATACTCTGACACTTTCAGCCTTTATACTAACGTTATTTGTTTCACTCAACTCTAAAATTTCCCTACTTTCTTTTTCTACGCCATTAGTAAAGTTCAAACCAGGGTAGGGCATAATCGTAACCAATTACCATTAAGATTTTATGATTACGGATGATTATGACGATTACATTTTTATTTTATTTACGATTTTCTAGAAAAATGTATTTTTGCAATTTTTTCTCGTTATTCAGGGGCATTCAATGATGATTCTTGATGTTTTGGAGGAATAAAATGTTTTAAAAAATATTACAACGTCCTATACTCAGTTTCAAACAGGAGAACACCGTTCAAAGCAATTGAACATAAAAAATCTGCAGTTAAGCATAATTCGTTTAGGCATAAACGACTTTTCAATAAATGCAAGTCGACATAAACGTTCTAGTCACAATAACGCTTCTCACATAAAGCCTCTTTTTAAACTTGTTGATTCGTCATAAAACTGTTTCTCGTTTGGGCATAATACATCTTAACATAAACTACAGAGAAAGACAAGCACGATTATGGCGAAACGACAATAACCTTAAAACTTGACAGTTCACCATAATGCAATTCAACATAAAGCATTTCTCCATAAACTAGGAAAAGCAAGCAGGCAGCCAATCAGCTCGTTTTATAACACATGGGGGTTAATTTTTTAATAATACGATTGTAATCGCAAAGTTAATACGATTGTAAACGCAACTATAATACGATTGTAATCACGACTGTAACGCGATTGTAATCACGACTGTAACTCGATTGTAATCACGACTGTAACGCGATTGTAATCGCGACTATAATGCGATTTTAATCTCAATAATTCGAACATCTTGTTAATTCAAAAACTCAATAATTCTATATTTTTTTGAAGTCCCTTGGATTTCGAATTATCGACAGTCGACTGTATAATACGATTGTAAACGCCACTAATACGATTGTAATCGCGACCATAATACGATTGTAATCGCGACTGTAATACGATTGTGTTCGCGACCATGATACGATTGTAATCGCGACTATAATACGATTGTGATCGGGACTATGATACGATTGTAATCGCGACTATGATACGATTGTAATCGCGACTATAATACGATTGTAATCGCGACTATAATACGATTGTAATCGCGACTATAATACGATCGTAATCGCGACTATTATACGATCGTAATCGCGACTATGATCCGATCGTAATCGCGACTATGATGCGATTGTTAATTCAAAAACTCAATAATTAGAAATTTTTTTGAGGTCCCTTGATTTCGAATTATCGAGAGTCGACTGTATACTACGATTGTAATCGCAACTATAATACGATTGTAATCGCAACTATAATACGATTGTAATCGCGACTTTAACGCGATTGCAATCGCGACTGTAACTCGATTGTAATCACGACTGTAACGCGATTGTAATCGCGACTATAATGCGATTTTAATCTCAATAATTCGAACATCTTGTTAATTCAAAAACTCAATAATTCTATATTTTTTTTAAGTCCCTTGGATTTCGAATTATCGAGAGTCGACTGTATAATACGATTGTAAACGCCACTCTAATACGATTGTAATCGCGACCATAATACGATTGTAATCGCGACTGTAATACGATTGTAATCGCGACTGTGATACGATTGTAATCGCGACTATAATACGATTGTAATCGCGACTATAATACGATCGTAATCGCGACTATTATACGATCGTAATCGCGACTATGATCCGATCGTAATCGCGACTATGATGCGATTGTAATCGCGACTGTAACGCGATTGTAATCGCGACTATAATGCGATTGTTAATTCAAAAACTCAATGATTAGAAATTTTTTTGAGGTCCCTTGATTTCGAATTATCGAGAGTCGACTGTATACTACGATTGTAATCGCAACTATAATACGATTGTAATCGCAACTATAATACGATTGTAATCGCGACTTTAACGCGATTGCAATCGCGACTGTAACGCGATTGTAATCTGAATAATGCAAACATGTTGTTAATTCAAAAACTCATGGGGGTTAATTTTTTTCTCGCGATGTGCGAATTAAGGTGAACTGACAAGTTTTAAGGTTTTTGTCGTTTCGCCATAATCGCGTTTTGAACGGCGAAAGTAGGCTTGCTCTTCTGCTGTCCCTATGGTGAGATGTATTACGCCCTAACGACAGAAACAGTTTTCTGGCGAAACTACAAGTTGAATGAAAGTTTCCTTTATGTTCAACTGCGTTATGTTGAAACGACAAAAATGTTTATCTCTTCTTTATGGTAAGATGTATTATGGAGAACGTTTTTCGACTATTTTCTTTGAGTTGAGTCGCAGATTTTTTATGATGAACTCGCGATTTATGCTATTTTATGGTCAAATGCATTATGGCGAACCGCATTATGTCGACACGAATTCCTTCAGACAATATTTTTCTTCTAATTAGGAAATAGTTCAATCTGTTTTCCTGTAATTAAGACAAGGCTGAGATTGATTCCACTTTCAAAGGCAATTTAGTAAGACAATACCTTCGACCTTTTTCTATCCCCCGGCCACTAATCCGTTCTCCCGTTTCATTAATTTAACACAATAGGAAAAAAAAGAATACAAAAGTGCGTGTATTGTTCACTGACAAGATTGAAAGGTTTTTTTTTCGGTAATCGATTATCCGATGTATCTACATCAAATGAGAAAGTCGCGTGCCGGAAGTCTTCCGTTAACAAATTGGACGACAAATAATGGGACGTTTTAGGCTTTTTTTAGAAGACGTATAGACAACGTTTTAAGGGTAATGATTGAATATTTTTGTTGGGTAAGACGTTTGAAGATCTAATTGCGTTGCACCTTGAATCTCAATCAGAAGATTTCCCAACGGGTGATTACCGTAACCCAGCACTCCTTCTTGATTACAACCCCGAACTCTTACTCCATCAATTAAAATGTTTGGCTTAGACGCTCCTCAATCTAGCGAACCGTGGATACCCCGTTTGGTTAAGTGAATCAACCCACCCTTTACCTACAAAAATCACATTAAACTCTAATCAACAAGTTTGGAAATACTTCATTCCGATCAATTGACTTTAAAAATCATGATTTTTTTCTCTAAAAAACTCAAACTAGTGCGATAGAGACATGAAGACCAGAAACTCAATTCATATAATCTTTTTTTCCGACTTTTAGCCTAAATCACATTTTAAAAGATTTCTGGGGAATTTAGGACGTAAAACCTCATTTAAAATCGATTTTTGAGCGCTTGTATGTCTTGCGGATAAAAGAAGACCAATTTCTGCGAGTTTTTGAGTGTTTACTAGGTTTTTGACGGAGAAGTCCTCTTTTTTTTGACTTTTGGGCGTTTTCCTTGCCCTTTTGGCTAATTTTTACGTTTTTAGACCTTTTCTACTTCTTTCAAACGTGGAAAATCCCCTTTTTGAATCGTAACTATAATACAACTGTAATCTCAACTATAACGATTGTAATCGCAACTATAATACGATTGTAATCGCAACTATAATACGAATGTAATCGCAACTATAATACGATTGTAATCGCGACTGTAATTAGATTGTTATCGTAACTATATCACGATTGTAATCGTAACTATAATACGACTGTAATCGCAACTATAATACGATTGTAATCGTAACTATAATACGACTGTAATCGCAACTATAATACGATTGTAATCGCAAATTTAATACGATTGTATTCGCGACTATAATATCACGATTGTAATCGCGACTATAATGCGATTGTAATCGCGACTATAATACGATTGTAATCGCAACTAAAAAATTCGCTTTCTTTGAGTTAGTGAAAAAATCCGTTAAAAAATTCGCCCTCACTATTTTTTTTCTTCATTGGGTGAGGAAGATTATGTGAAAATGTACAAATCGGGTGAAAATTGTAAAGTGTTCCGGAAAATTAATACGCTAAGTAATTTCAGGAGTAGCAAGAGTTATAGCTTTTTTGTTTTATCAGATCATGTATTTGCAGAATTTACAGCTTCGATGACCTGTAATTTCAGTAGTTGCAGCAACAATCGCCTTTTAATTGCGGAGTTACAGTACAATTGGAGGTTTTCTTGTTATAATTGTTTTGTTTCCTAATAAACGAAGGAGAAGATAGTCTGAAATCGGAAATAATTAATTTACAAGAGTGGACGAAGGGCGTTTGGGTTTGTGCGTCTATGACGTCTGCCACTCAGACGGGGATGAAATATTCATTCCCTAGGTTTGCGGTTCTGGATGACAGCAAACTCTCTCCTTGGAATACCCAATGTCTAATCAGCATTACAATACCACAATCATTCCGGCACCCTCCCTCAGGGGTGAGTCTTCAAGGAATCTCCTCCCTTGGGAGTTTTCAATAGGACGGAAGAATAAGTGAGAGGAAAAAAAAAGGACTTTTTATTCACTTAAAATCAACCCAGGATTTTAGTCTTTTGTCAATATTTTAATCCCTTTTTCAGTGGCCATTATCGGAGTAAACTTTGATGTAATGGACGGGAAATCCGTTCATGAGTGACCAGATATCGATAGCTTCAATGATTCTCCCTCATTTTTACCCGTTTTCGTTTTAAAAATAAACGATTTTCGCCTAATAAATTATCGTCTTCAAAGAAATATTAAACGGGAACGACGGTTTTAAATAAACGCCTTGACAGACGGGTTTATGCAGGTTTGGAGTTTAACCAAAGGGAATTTTAAAACGATATCGGACACCTTTGTCGGCCTCGCCAAAAGCCATATTACCCCCCCCCCCCCCCCCCCCTTTCACATCACTCAATCTGACACTTATGATTTACATTCTCTGAATTCGTATTTACGTCCTGCACGTTTTCTTAATTGATTTACTGTTTTTATCCGATTTTAGACATAAACCATATTTTTTTGATTTTCTGGCGTTTTAATAAGTTTCACAAAATGGAAATGAATTTGATCAATTTCCCTGATTCTCTGTTTATCAGATCTTCGGGCGTTTATTACCCTTCTTGACGAGTTTTGGGTCATTTTCCTCAGTTTTCAGGTCCAGAAAGTAGAAAAACCCTTTTAATAAGGTGTTCGGGTGGTAAACATCTCTTTTACCGGGTTTGGGTCGTTTTCGTCGTCGATTTTTTGTGTAGAAACAGTGCGTTAAATATCTCTTTTACCGGATTTTGGGTCGAATTTTGGTTGTAGAAACAGTGCGTTAAACATCTCTTTTACCGGATTTTCGGTCGTTTTCGTCGATTTTGGTGTAGAAACAGTGCGTTAAACATCTCTTTACCGGATTTTGTGTAGTTTTTGTCGATTTTTGGTGTAGAACCAGTGCGTTAAATCTCTTTTACCGGATTTTGGGTCATTTTCGTCGATTTTGGTGTAGAAACAGTGCGTTAAACATCTCTTTTACCGGATTTTGGGTCGTTTTCGTCGATTTTTGTTGTAGAAACAGTGCGTTAAACATCTCTTTTACCGGATTTTGGGTCGTTTTCGTCGATTTTTGGTGTAGAAACAGTGCGTTAAACATCTCTTTTACCGGATTTTTGGTCGTTTTCGTCAATTTTTGGTGTAGAAACACTCGTTTAATCAGGTCTTCGGGTGTTTTAACATCGTTTTGAACTACTTTGATATTTGGTTACGTTACCCAGTCATCTCACATTATTTCCGCGAATGAAATCAATTTTTAAAATAAAAATCTTATTTTACAAGTTTGATCATTTTTTAATTACCTACAATCTTCAAAGCCTTAATTGAAGGTATTTATATTTTTTCTCAAAGTAAAATGATGCTTTTTAGTCCCAGGTGTAACCTCTTAGAGCATCGAAAGTGGCAGGAGAGGAAAAACCCCCTTAATAACGTTTCAAGCGAAGTAATGCGGCTTCGTCCCGTCATAAATTATAAACTTTGAGCTTTTTCAAGCCCCGTCCGTTAGTCACTTTGCGGGGTTTTTTCCCTCCGCAAAATAAACCCCGCGAAACGCTTACCTTTAAAAAAAAAAAAAAAAACTTCAAAAGGTTATCGGAAAACTCAACCCATAATGCGCTTATAAAAAATATTTTGTTTAATAAAAGACGAAGGGAGCTCTACTGTTTAATGCAAGGGCCCTAACGAGAGCGGAGGCTTATTATTATTTAAGGGCCCTGGAAATTGGCTCGCTGCATTTGTGAGCAGGGAATTCCCTCCTCACAGTTTGTAAACGGGATCGTAAACATAGTTTAACCACTGATTATACAGAGTTGACCAAATTTACTCTCAAGGCCCGCGTGGTGAGGAAATACCTTTTCTTCGACGATTTAATGAGAAAAACCTTTTTCTTTTATCATTTTTAATTAATGTGGATTTTTCATGGAATAATCACATTATAAGAGAATTCCTTTGTTTTTAGAACCGGAAAGCAGGAAAGCGATGATTTACGTTTTCTGATTGCGTTTCCGTGAGGTGTTGAGCATAAATTGTAAGATTTTTTTTCCAGCCACTCCCAGCCGACTTCCCCCTCCCTTATACTTCCCCTCCTAATACTTCCCCTCCCTTATACTTCCCCTCCTTCATAAACGAAATTGAAATTGCTTTTCATCCTTTAAAAACGAAATTGAATTTAAAGTTCATCGGAAGAGCTTCAACCCTAATTTTTATCTATTTCTTCCTACTCCCAAACTCGATCCACGACAAGGGGATTCAATTTAAGGGTAGAAGTTACCCTTCGAGACTTTTAAAAAGTTTCTTAGTTCTCATTTCGATCCGGGAATATGACAAGCCACTAAAACGTTTTCTTCTCGACGTCCTCACGATATAAAGTTTACAGACGTCCGAAAAAATAAAAAAAGAAAGTAAAGGGGGGATGAAAAAAAAAATGCACGTAACTTGTTGAAACTACTGCCACATCTAGACGATAATAAAAAAAACTCAGCTAAGCGGAGTCCATTTTTCGAGACGGTTAACACTCTCAGCGCGGCAAGCCCAACTGGTAAATCTCACCCTGGGGCGGGAAAATTTTTTTTCGTCAAACTACTTAATTACCTCCAAAAACATTAATAATGAAGTATAAAATTAATGGCACGTTAATTATGCCAAAATAAGGCTTAATTGTCCCTCACAAAAGATCAGATTTGTAGGCAATCCCGCAATGTTTTTCCCCCTCATACCATTTTGGAACTGTTACTAGGATCAACTTCTCTAAGTGGTCAACCTATTACTTTTAGCCATTAGCTTAATTTTTTTTTATATTATTACATTTGCTCGTTATATATTTTCGTGTGGATACATTTTCACGGGTGCGAAATATATGGTACTTACTCTAATTATTCAAAATTGCTTTTCTGATGACAAATAATAAAAAATTAAGTCACTAGCCATTTGTAACGGCTTGGGATTCCCGAAAAAACCGTTGGGATTAGAAAGGAAACTTTAGTTAATTTAACGATTTTTTTGTCAAAACTTAATACTAAGTAGGTAAAGATTATCTCAAATCCGGT